>NC_059635.1:5918952-6026452 GCF_020424385.1 Procambarus clarkii | reverse complement strand
AACTCCATATTCATCAAGAACTGTAAAAAACCGCTATCGCAGGCCCTTCACATTCTGTGGAGACGGAGCCTAGATACTGGCGTTATCCCTGACATACTAAAAACAGCAGAGATAGCACCACTCCATAAAGGAGGAAATAAGGCAGAAGCAAAAAATTACAGACTGATAGCACTAACATCGCACATTATAAAAATCTTTGAGAGAGTGCTAAGAAGTAAGATCACAAAATACATGGAATCACAGCATCTCCATAACCCCGGACAACATGGCTTCAGAACAGGGCGATCTTGCCTGTCACAGTTGTTGGACCACTATGATATGGCATTAGATGCCATGGAAGACAAACAAAACGCTGATGAAATTTACACAGATTTCGCAAAAGCCTTTGACAAATATGACTATGGTGTTATTGCACATAAATTGCGTTCAAAAGGAATCACCGGAAAAATAGGCAGATGGATCTACAATTTCCTGAATAATAGAACCCAATGTGTATTAGTCAATAAAATCAAATCCGGTTAATTAGCCGTGAAGAGCTCAGTCCCCCAGGGTACTGTGCTTGCTCCAGTACTTTCTCTCATCCTCATATCAGACATAGACAAGGACACAACCTATAGTAATGTATCATCCTATGTAGATGACACTAGGATTTTTAAGAGAGTAGACAACATAGAGGACACGGCAAACCTCCAATCAGATGTAGATCAGGTCTTTCTATGGGCTACAGAAAATAATATGGTGTTTAACGAAGATAAGTTCCAGCTCATGCGCTACGGAAAAAAATGAAAATATAAAAACGGAAACCACGTACAAAACTCAGTCAAATCATAACATAGAACGGAACGGCAATGTAAAAGATTTGGGTGTACTCATGTCGGAAGATCTTACCTTTAAAGAACACAATAAAGTAGCCGTCACAACTGCAAGAAAAATAACAGGTTGGATAACAAGAACCTTTCACACTAGAGATGCTATACCGATGATGATACTTTTCAAAACGCTTGTGCTCTCTAGAGTGAAGTACTGCTGCACAATGACAGCCCCTTTCAAAGCTGGAGAAATTGCTGACCTGGAGAGCGTGCAGAGATCCTTTACTGCTAGAATCCACTCAGTAAAACATCTAAACTATTGGGACCGACTAAAGAGCCTAAACCTGTATTCTCTTGAGCGCAGGCGGGAGAGATACATAATAATTTACACATGGAAAATAGTAGAGGGGCTGGTCCCAAACCTGCACACAGAAATAACATCACATGAGACCAGATGGCATGGCAGGATACCCCCGTTGAAAAGCAGAGGTGCAACAGGTACTCTGAGAGAGAACTCTATGAACATCAGAGGCCCGAGACTGTTCAACACGCTTCCATTACACATAAGGGACATAACTGGCCGACCCCTCACAGTGTTCAAGAGAGAGAACTTGAGAAACACCGCTTCCACTACACAAAGGATACTTGATCAACCCTCCAAAGGATACCTGTGACTCATACGTCAGATCGCGAGCAGCCGCGACTAGTCCAGCAACGAGGAGGCCTGGTCGACGACCAGGCCGCGGGGTCGATAAGCCTCGAAATCACCTCAAGGTAACCTTAAGGTATGGGTACTGAAAGTGTATGCAGAAGCACTTTGCTTACCACTCTCCATAGTGTATAGTAGGTCACTGGAGACGGCCCACACTCTTATACACAGTCCAACACTGCTACACCCACACCCAACACACACAGTCCAACACTGCTACACCCACACCCAACACACACAGTCCAACACTGCTACACCCACACTCTCATATACAGTCCAACACTGCTACACCCACACTCTCTTACACAGTCCAACACTGCTACACCCACACTCTCACACAAAGTCCAACACTGCTACACCCACACTCTCACACAAAGTCCAACACTGCTACACCCACACTCTCACACAAAGTTTAACACTGCTACACCCACACTCTCATATACAGTCCAACACTGCTACACCCACACTCTCACATGAAGTCCAACACTGCTACACACACAGTCCAACACTGCTACACCCACACTGCTACACACACAGTCCAACACTGCTACACCCACACTCTCACACACAGTCCAACACTGCTACACCCACACTCTCACACACAGTCCAACACTGCTACACCCACACTCTCACACACAGTCCAACACTGCTACACACACACTCTCACACACAGTCCAACACTGCTACACACACACTCTCACACACAGTCCAACACTGCTACACCCACACTCTCATACACAGTCCAACACTGCTACACCCACACTCTCATACACAGTCCAACACTGCTACACACACAGTCCAACACTGCTACACACACAGTCCAACACTGCTACACCCACACTCTCACACACAGTCCAACACTGCTACACCCACACTCTCATACACAGTCCAACACTGCTACACCCACACTCTCATACACAGTCCAACACTGCTACACCCACACTCTCACACACAGTCTAACACTGCTACACCCCACACTCTCATACACAGTCCAACACTGCTACACCCACACTCTCACACACCAACACTGCTACCAACACACTGCTACACACACAGTCCAACACTGCTACACACACAGTCCAACACTGCTACACACACAGTCCAACACTGCTACACACACAGTCCAACACTGCTACACACACAGTCCAACACTGCTACACCACAGTCCACACTGCTACACACACAGTCCAACACTGCTACACACACAGGCCAACACTGCTACACAGGCCAACACTGCTACACAGTCCAACACTGCTACACACACAGTCCAACACTGCTACACACACAGTCCAACACTGCTACACACACAGGCCACACTGCTACACACACAGTCCAACACTGCTACACACAGGCCACTGCTACACACACAGGCCAACACTCTGCTACACACACAGTCCAACACTGCTACACCACAGGCCAACACTGCTACACACACAGTCCAACACTGCTACACACCACCAACACTGCTACACACACAGTCCAACACTGCTACACACACAGGCCAACACTGCTACACACACAGTCCAACACTGCTACACACACAGTCCAACACTGCTACACACACAGTCCAACACTGCTACACACACAGTCCAACACTGCTACACACACAGTCCAACACTGCTACACACACAGTCCAACACTGCTACACACACAGGCCAACACTGCTACACACACAGGCCAACACTGCTACACACACAGGCCAACACTGCTACACGCTTCCCTTGACACACTGAGAAATTACCTGCCTCAAGACCTTGCCATAATAATACATTAACACTAAGAGTGGGAATGATTGGGCACCAGCAGGCGGTGGAGAGACACGCGAGGAGAGGCGGGGAGGGGAGGGGAAGGGAGAGGGAGAGAGAGGGGGAGAGAGAGAGAGAGAGAGAGAGAGAGAGAGGAGAGAGAGAGAGAGAGAGAGAGAGAGAGAGAGAGAGAGAGAGGTGGAAGGGGGGGGGTGGGGGGGGCCGACTACTATTTCCCTTTCACTACAGTAAGAGGCGCCCTTCACAACCGTAGCAACCCAATTACTGGTGATAGTGTTTTAACAGGCAGGTGATAACTCATTAAAGTCAATGATTTAAGAGCAGGAAGCTATTAAGGCCATTTGCTCTCTCTCTCTCTCTCTCTCTCTCTCTCTCTCTCTCTCTCTCTCTCTCTCTCTCTCTCTCTCTCTCTCTCTCTCTCTCTCTCTCTCTCTCGCTCTCCCTCCACCTCTCTTTCTAAGAAAACAGAATATTACGTAAAGGTGAAAAATTGCTCAAAATCTCTACAGGAAACAAAACCTTCATTTTCATGCTTCCTCAAAATCTCAGGGTCACTGTCGGAACCTATATATCTTAAAAGAGTGGGAATGTTGCAGACGCTGTAAAGCTTATGACAGTCATATACCACACATGTGTTGTCTTGAAAAGTTTAACGAAGCTTGTCCCAGGCGTCTTTCCTCCTATTTTGGACAGACAAATAAACAGACAGACAGATATACACATTTGCTCAACCTGTCCTCATGCCAGGTTCGTTAAAACGGTGGCCATCCCACAAGATACATTCATGAATTTTAACATACAGTGTATTTCAAAATAGGTTTTCCCTCGCGTATAAATTAATATTATTATACATTAAAGTTCTGTGTATAGTTAGGCCTAAGTTAGGTTAGGTATTTAGATTCTCTTGGCACAAACTGTCCAGGTATGCTGCAGGCAGCATGGTACCTGGTCCAGGTATGCTGCAGGCAGCATGGTACCTGGTCCAGGTATGCTGCAGGCAGCATGGTACCTGGTCCAGGTATGCTGCAGGTAGCATGGTACCTGGTCCAGGTATGCTGCAGGCAGCATGGTACCTGGTCCAGGTATGCTGCAGGCAGCATGGTACCTGGTCCAGGTATGCTGCAGGCAGCATGGTACCTGGTCCAGGTATGCTGCAGGTAGCATGGTACCTGGTCCAGGTATGCTGCAGGCAGCATGGTACCTGGTCCAGGTATGCTGCAGGTAGCATGGTACCTGGTCCAGGTATGCTGCAGGTAGCATGGTACCTGGTCCAGGTATGCTGCAGGTAGCATGGTACCTGGTCCAGGTATGCTGCAGGTAGCATGGTACCTGGTCCAGGTATGCTGCAGGTAGCATGGTACCTGGTCCAGGTATGCTGCAGGCAGCATGGTACCTGGTCCAGGTATGCTGCAGGTAGCATGGTACCTGGTCCAGGTATGCTGCAGGCAGCATGGTACCTGGTCCAGGTATGCTGCAGGCAGCATGGTACCTGGTCCAGGTATGCTGCAGGTAGCATGGTACCTGGTCCAGGTATGCTGCAGGTAGCATGGTACCTGGTCCAGGTATGCTGCAGGCAGCATGGTACCTGGTCCAGGTATGCTGCAGGCAGCATGGTACCTGGTCCAGGTATGCTGCAGGCAGCATGGTACCTGGCCTCAGGAAGGCTGGTTAAAGCCGCTGCAGCCCCCCCCCCCCCAAGACACATTCAGCAATTTGTATGTATTGTGCATGAAAAATGGGATGATTCTCATATATATATTAATATAATCATACAATAAAATTCCATATATAGTTGGTTACGCTAAGTTTCTTTAGGCTCTGTTGGCGGTTGTTGTATTGGTCTGTGAAGTATGTGGGTGATGTATGTGGTGAAGTATGTGGTGAAGTATGTGGGTGATGTGGGTGATGTATGTGGTGAAGTATGTAGGTGATGTATGTGGTGAAGTATGTGGTGAAGTATGTGGGTGATGTGGGTGATGTATGTGGTGAAGTATGTGGGTGATGTGGGTGATGTATGTGGTGAAGTATGTGGGTGATGTGGGTGATGTATGTGGTGAAGTATGTGGTGAAGTATGTGGGTGATGTGGGTGATGTATGTGGTGAAGTATGTGGGTGATGTGGGTGATGTATGTGGTGAAGTATGTGGGTGATGTATGTGGTGAAGTATGTGGGTGAAGCATGTGGTGAAGTATGTGGGTGATGTATGTGGTGAAGTATGTGGGTGATGTATGTGGTGAAGTATGTGGGTGATGTATGTGGTGAAGTATGTGGGTGATGTGGGTGGGTGATGTATGTGGTGAAGTATGTGGGTGATGTGGGTGGGTGATGTGGGTGAAGTATGTGGGTGATGTATGTGGTGAAGTATGTGGGTGATGTATGTGGTGAAGTATGTGGGTGATGTGGGTGATGTATGTGGTGAAGTATGTGGGTGATGTATGTGGTGAAGTATGTGGGTGATGTGGGTGATGTATGTGGTGAAGTATGTGGGTGATGTATGTGGTGAAGTATGTGGGTGATGTGGGTGGGTGATGTATGTGGGTGATGTGGGTGATGTATGTGGTGAAGTATGTGGGTGATGTATGTGGTGAAGTATATGGGTGATGTGGGTGGGTGATGTATGTGGTGAAGTATGTGGGTGATGTGGGTGGGTGATGTATGTGGTGAAGTATGTGGGTGATGTGGGTGGGTGATGTATGTGGGTGATGTATGTGGTGAAGTATGTGGGTGATGTGGGTGGGTGATGTATGTGGTGAAGTATGTGGGTGATGTGGGTGGGTGATGTATGTGGGTGATGTATGTGGTGAAGTATGTGGGTGATGCAGGTGGGTGATGTATGTGGGTGATGTATGTGGTGAAGTATGTGGGTGATGTGGGTGGGTGATGTATGTGGGTGATGTGGGTGAAGTATGTGGTGAAGCATGTGGGTGAAGTATGTGGGTGAAGGATGTGGGTAAAGTATGTGGGTGAAGCATGTGGGTGAAGGATGTGGGTGATGTGGGCGAAGTATGTGGGTGAAGTATGCGGGTGAAGCATGTGGGTGAAGCATGTGGGTGAAGCATGTGGGTGAAGGATGTGGGTGAAGCATGTGGGTGAAGGATGTGGGCGAAGTATGTGGGTGAAGTATGTGGGTGAAGTATGTGGGTGATGTGGGTGAAGTATGTGGGTGATGTGGGTGAAGTATGTGGGTGAAGTATGTGGGTGAAGTATGTGGGTGAAGCATGTGGGTGATGTGGGCGAATTATGTGGGTAAAGTATGTGGGTGAAGCATGTGGGTGAAGGATGTGGGTGATGTGGGCGAAGTATGTGGGTGAAGTATGCGGGTGAAGCATGTGGGTGAAGCATGTGGGTGAAGCATGTGGGTGAAGGATGTGGGTGAAGCATGTGGGTGAAGGATGTGGGCGAAGTATGTGGGTGAAGTATGTGGGTGAAGTATGTGGGTGATGTGGGTGAAGTATGTGGGTGATGTGGGTGAAGTATGTGGGTGAAGTATGTGGGTGAAGTATGTGGGTGAAGCATGTGGGTGATGTGGGCGAATTATGTGGGTAAAGTATGTGGGTGAAGCATGTGGGTGAAGGATGTGGGTGATGTGGGCGAAGTATGTGGGTGAAGTATGCGGGTGAAGCATGTGGGTGAAGCATGTGGGTGAAGCATGTGGGTGAAGGATGTGGGTGAAGCATGTGGGTGAAGGATGTGGGCGAAGTATGTGGGTGAAGTATGTGGGTGAAGTATGTGGGTGATGTGGGTGAAGTATGTGGGTGATGTGGGTGAAGTATGTGGGTGATGTGGGTGAAGTATGTGGGTGATGTGGGTGAAGTATGTGGGTGAAGCATGTGGGTGATGTGGGCGAATTATGTGGGTAAAGTATGTGGGTGAAGCATGTGGGTGAAGGATGTGGGTGATGTGGGCGAAGTATGTGGGTGAAGTATGCGGGTGAAGCATGTGGGTGAAGCATGTGGGTGAAGCATGTGGGTGAAGGATGTGGGTGAAGCATGTGGGTGAAGTATGTGGGTGAAGTATGTGGGTGAAGTATGTGGGTGAAGCATGTGGGTGAAGTATGTGGGTGAAGGATGTAGGTGAAGCATGTGGGTGAAGTATGTGGGTGAAGTATGTGGGTGAAGCATGTGGGTGAAGTATGTGGGTGAAGCATGTGGGTGAAGTATGTGGGTGAAGCATGTGGGTGAAGCATGTGGGTGAAGTATGTGGGTGAAGTATGTGGGTGAAGCATGTGGGTGAAGCATGTGGGTGAAGCATGTGGGTGAAGTATGTGGGTGAAGCATGCGGGTGAAGTATGCGAGTGAAGCATGTGGGTGAAGCATGTGGGTGAAGTATGCGGGTGAAGCATGTGGGTGAAGCATGTGGGTGAAGCATGTGGGTGAAGTATGTGGGTGAAGTATGTGGGTGAAGTATGTGGGTGAAGTATGCGGGTGAAGTATGTGGGTGAAGTATGTGGGTGAAGTATGCGGGTGAAGTATGTGGGTGAAGTATGTGGGTGAAGCATGTGGGTGAAGCATGTGGGTGAAGTATGTGGGTGAAGTATGCGGGTGAAGCATGTGGGTGAAGCATGTGGGTGAAGCATGTGGGTGAAGCATGTGGGTGAAGTATGTGGGTGAAGTATGTGGGTGAAGTATGTGGGTGAAGTATGCGGGTGAAGTATGTGGGTGAAGTATGTGGGTGAAGCATGTGGGTGAAGCATGTGGGTGAAGCATGTGGGTGAAGCATGTGGGTGAAGCATGTGGGTGAAGTATGTGGGTGAAGCATTAATGGAGTTGCGACTCGAACAGAGGTCGTCAACAAAGCACTGTTCGAGAAGTGTTCGTTTGTCGTGAGTCGTGTGTAATAAGGTTTTCATCCATAAACAGGGAGTCTGGCGGGTGGGTTAATGAGCATTTGGCCTTTGATGATGATGACGCCCTACATTCATTATTATGTAGATTACTGTTGTAGCAGACCTCAGCAAGTGCATCACTCACTACCCATGTTCAGCGTGCATGTGTACCATCACTGAAGTCAACGGTCTAAACAAAGAACCTCTGCGTCCCAGCCCGTCCTCGTCAACAAACGCCAAATGCTCGTTAATTGACCCACCAAACTCTTAGTTAATGATTGAAGACACTTTACACACGAGTCACAATTAATGCCGCCTGAACATTTCTCGTACAGTGCTTCGCTCACCACCTCCGTTCGAATCGCAACTCCGTAAATGTTTCACCCACAAACAACATTTATGTTACGCTATAAGTTAAAATTGATGAATCTTACAAGGTTCCGCAAGGTTCAGTGTTTGTCATGCTGGCATCAGCCCGGGTGTTTGTCATAGTGGCATCAGCCCGGGTGTTTGTCATGCTGGCATCAGCCCGGGTGTTTGTCATGCTGGCATCAGCCCGGGTGTTTGTCATGCTGGCATCAGCCCGGGTGTTTGTCATGCTGGCATCAGCCCGGGTGTTTGTCATGCTGGCATCAGCCCGGGTGTTTGTCATAGTGGCATCAGCCCGGGTGTTTGTCATGCTGGCATCAGCCCGGGTGTTTGTCATGCTGGCATCAGCCCGGGTGTTTGTCATAGTGGCATCAGCCCGGGTGTTTGTCATGCTGGCATCAGCCCGGGTGTTTGTGACACTGGCATCAGCCCGGGTGTTTGTCATGCTGGCATCAGCCCGGGTGTTTGTCATGCTGGCATCAGCCCGGGTGTTTGTCATGCTGGCATCAGCCCGGGTGTTTGTCATAGTGGCATCAGCCCGGGTGTTTGTCATAGTGGCATCAGCCCGGGTGTTTGTCATGCTGGCATCAGCCCGGGTGTTTGTCATAGTGGCATCAGCCCGGGTGTTTTTCATGCTGGCATCAGCCCGGGTGTTTGTCATGCTGGCATCAGCCCGGGTGTTTGTCACGCTGGCATCAGCCCGGGTGTTTGTCATAGTGGCATCAGCCCGGGTGTTTGTCATGCTGGCATCAGCCCGGGTGTTTGTGACACTGGCATCAGCCCGGGTGTTTGTCATGCTGGCATCAGCCCGGGTGTTTGTCATGCTGGCATCAGCCCGGGCGTTTGTCATGCTGGCATCAGCCCGGGTGTTTGTCATAGTGGCATCAGCCCGGGTGTTTGCATAGTGGCATCAGCCCGGGTGTTTGTCATGCTGGCATCAGCCCGGGTGTTTGTCATGCTGGCATCAGCCCGGGTGTTTGTCATGCTGGCATCAGCCCGGGTGTTTGTCATGCTGGCATCAGCCCGGGTGTTTGTCATGCTGGCATCAGCCCGGGTGTTTGTCATGCTGGCATCAGCCCGGGTGTTTGTCATGCTGGCATCAGCCCGGGTGTTTGTCATGCTGGCATCAGCCCGGGTGTTTGTCACACTGGCATCAGCCCGGGTGTTTGTGACACTGGCATCAGCCCGGGTGTTTGTCACACTGGCATCAGCCCGGGTGTTTGTCATAGTGGCATCAGCCCGGGTGTTTGTCACACTGGCATCAGCCCGGGTGTTTGTCATAGTGGCATCAGCCCGGGTGTTTGTCATGCTGGCATCAGCCCGGGTGTTTGTCATGCTGGTATCAGCCCGGGTGTTTGTGACACTGGCATCAGTCCGGGTGTTTGTGACACTGGCATCAGCCCGGGTGTTTGTCACACTGGCATCAGCCCGGGTGTTTGTCATAGTGGCATCAGCCCGGGTGTTTGTCATAGTGGCATCAGCCCGGGTGTTTGTCATAGTGGCATCAGCCCGGGTGTTTGTCATGCTGACATCAGCCCGGGTGTTTGTCATAGTGGCATCAGCCCGGGTGTTTGTCATGCTGGCATCAGCCCGGGTGTTTGTCATGCTGGCATCAGCCCGGGTGTTTGTCATAGTGGCATCAGCCCGGGTGTTTGTCATAGTGGCATCAGCCCGGGTGTTTGTCATAGTGGCATCAGCCCGGGTGTTTGTCATGCTGGCATCAGCCCGGGTGTTTGTCATGCTGGCATCAGCCCGGGTGTTTGTCATGCTGGCATCAGCCCGGGTGTTTGTCATGCTGGCATCAGCCCGGGTGTTTGTCATGCTGGCATCAGCCCGGGTGTTTGTCATGCTGGCATCAGCCCGGGTGTTTGTCATAGTGGCATCAGCCCGGGTGTTTGTCATAGTGGCATCAGCCCGGGTGTTTGTCATGCTGGCATCAGCCCGGGTGTTTGTCATGGCTGCCCGCTTCAGCCCGGGTGTTTGTCATGCTGGCATCAGCCCGGGTGTTTGTCATGCTGGCATCAGCCCGGGTGTTTGTCATGCTGGCATCAGCCCGGGTGTTTGTCATGCTGGCATCAGCCCGGGTGTTTGTCATGCTGGCATCAGCCCGGGTGTTTGTCATAGTGGCATCAGCCCGGGTGTTTGTCATAGTGGCATCAGCCCGGGTGTTTGTCATGCTGGCATCAGCCCGGGTGTTTGTCATAGTGGCATCAGCCCGGGTGTTTGTCATAGTGGCATCAGCCCGGGTGTTTGTCATGCTGGCATCAGTTTACAATACCTGCTGGTATTACAGCAGGTATTGTAAACAAAAACTAGTGTTAATTAAAAAGGGTTTATGAGGGAGAGGGTACTGTTGTGGAAGGGTTTATGAGGGAGAGGGTACTGTTGTGGAAGGGTTTATGAGGGAGAGGGTACTGTTGTGGAAGGGTTTATGAGGGAGAGGGTACTGTTGTGGAAGGGTTTATGAGGGAGAGGGTACTGTTGTGGAAGGGTTTATGAGGGAGAGGGTACTGTTGTGGAAGGGTTTATGAGGGAGAAGGTGTTCTTACGTCAGGGGTTTATGAGAGAGAATGCCTGGAAGTAGCCTAAATTAAGTCACACACTTATCCTCTTACTTGATACCTGCTTGACTCCCAGAATGGGGTACTGAGAGTTCTTTTACTCCCGCAAGCCCCGCCTAAGGCCTGCTTGACTTGTCAGAGCTTGGTCCACCAGGCTGTTGCTTGGAGCGGCCCGCAGGCCCACATATTTAAGGTTCTCCCATATTTATGGAACCACGTGTTTAAGGTTCTCACTTTTACCGTACCTGAGTAACTGGAATTTATCACTGTTAAACATCATGTTATTGTCTACTGCCCAGTCGAAAACTTTATTAATATCTGCTTGTAGTTTTTCAATGTCTTCAGCTGAGGTAATTTTTATGTTGATTTTTGTGTCATCTGCAAAGGATGACACGAAGCTGTGACTTGTTTTTGAGTCTATATCTGTTATGAGAATAACCTGCTACGGACGTGCTAGAGATTTGCTCTAAACCAGCAAATAGTAGAACCAACTAGAAAAGATAACACACTAGACCTTATTTTCACAAATAATGTTGAACTGTTTGGGAATATAATGATTACAAATACCTGTTACTCAGATCTCAACTTAACTGAAGTTCTGACAAGCATGGGGAGTAGACCTGCACAACCAGTCCCGCGCCCCGGGGGAGGAGAAGTCAGCACATTTAATTTCAATAATACACACATTAACTGGTAGCAAATAAACCAAGATCTCGCAGATATAAGCTGGGAAGAACAGCTAAAAAATACAAACCTAAACCAGTGCCTGGAAAAAAAAAACTCGGTGGCACTAGAAATATCCTCACACCGCATACCTCTAAGAAAAAAGAATTAGAGATGCAGAGTGGAACGGGAACGTCGTTCCCTCTATAGGCGAAGAGAACGAATCGCGGAACAACTCGAGAGTCGCACCCTATCTCAAGAACGGCGAAGGTTAGGCAGAGAAATAGAAACGATTGAACTCAAGCTACAAAAATCATATAAAACCCAGGAGAGGCAAAGAGAGCAAAAGGCCATCAGTAAAATAGAGAGAAATCCGAAATATTTTTTCTCCTAGGCAACATCTAGAACAAAATCTGACCCAGTACCCGGTCCCTGCACAAGGGAGATGGAACTTTCACTCATGAAAACAAAGAAATGAGCGAAATACTGAAACAACAGTACGATTCCGTTTTCAGCGAGCCACTAAACACACACTGAAGACTGATAACCCAAACGAATTCTTCATGAATGTGACACCATCAAATCATATATCAGATGTCACAAGCCACAAACATAAACAGTATGCCTATGAACTCTGCACCAGGCCCTGATTCCTGGAACTCCATATTCATCAGGAATTGTGAAAAAAATTCTATCGCAGGTCCTTAATATTTTTGGGGGGACACAGAACTTAGATACTGGCGTTATCCCTGACATACTAAAAACAGCAGAGATAGCACCACTCCATAAATGAGGAAATAAGACAGAGGCAAAAACTTACAGATCGATAGCACTAACATCACACATCATAAAAATCTTTGAAGGAGTGCCAAGAAGTAAGATCACAAAACACACGGTCTCTAGAGTGGAGTACTGCTGCACAATAACAGCCCCTTTCATAGCTGGAGAAATTGCTGACCTGGAGAGCGTGCAGAGATCCTTTACTGCTAGAATCCACTCAGTAAAACATCTAAACTATTGGGACCGACTAATAGGCCTAAATCTGTATTCTCTTGAGCGCAGGCGGGAGAGATGCATAATAATTTACACGTGGAAAATAGCAGAGGGGCTGGTCCCAAACCTGCACACAGAAATAACATCACATGAGACCAGAAGGCATGGCAGGATGTGCACAATACCCCCATTGATAAGTAGCGGTGCAACAGGTACTCTGAGAGAGAACTATCAACATCAGAGGCCCGAGACTGTTCAACACGCTTCCACTACACATAAGGGACATAACTGGCCGACCCCTCACAGTGTTCAAGAGAGAACTATCAACATCAGAGGCCCGAGACTATTCAATACGCTTCCACTACACATAAGGGACATAAGTGGCCGACCCCTCGCAGTGTTCAAGAGGGAACTATCAACATCAGAGACCCGAGACTGTTCAACACGCTTCCACTACACATAAGGGACATAACTGGCCGACCCCTCACAGTGTTCAAGAGAGAACTATCAACATCAGAGGCCCGAGACTATTCAACACGCTTCCACTACACATAAGGGACATAACTGGCCGACCCCTCACAGTGTCCAAGAGAGAACTATCAACATCAGAGGCCCGAGACTATTCAACACGCTTCCACTACACATAAGGGACATAACTGGCCGACCCCTCGCAGTGTTCAAGAGGGAACTATCAACATCAGAGACCCGAGACTGTTCAACACGCTTCCACTACACATAGGGGACATAACTGGCCGACCCCTCACAGTGTTCAAGAGAGAACTATCAACATCAGAGGCCCGAGACTATTCAACACGCTTCCACTACACATAAGGGACATAACTGGCCGACCCCTCGCAGTGTTCAAGAGGGAACTATCAACATCAGAGACCCGAGACTGTTCAACACGCTTCCACTACACATAAGGGACATAACTGGCCGACCCCTCACAGTGTTCAAGAGAGAACTATCAACATCAGAGGCCCGAGACTGTTCAACACGCTTCCACTACACATAAGGGGCATAACTGGCCGACCCCTCACAGTGTTCAAGAGAGAACTTGATAAGCACCTCCAAAGGATACCTGTTCAACCAGGCTGTGACTCATACGTCAGGCTGCGAGCAGACTCGTCCAACAGCCTGGTTGACAGACCATCAACGCGGCGTAGTCAGAGACCGGGCCGCGGGGACCTTGACCCCCGGAATGAACGCAAGGTAACCCGCCCGCAGGCCCACTTACTCATCACACGTCAGCTGATTCGAGAACTTACTACGGAAACCTGTCTAATTTCCTCTTAAAAACGCCAACCTTTGTTCCCACATGATTGTTGTATTAGTTGGAGGAGTTCAGGAGTCATGGACGTCTGATATTAGCCCGTTTGTGTGTGGTTATGGTTCCTCCTTCCTTCACTGTGGCTGTGTTGGTGGCTCCTCCTTCCTTCACTGTGGCTGTGTTGGTGGCTCCTCCTTCCTTCACTGTGGCTGTGTTGGTGGCTGCTCCTTCCTTCACTGTGGCTGTGTTGGTGGCTGCTCCTTCCTTCACTGTGGCTGTGTTGGTGGCTCCTCCTTCCTTCACTGTGGCTGTGTTGGTGGCTGCTCCTTCCTTCACTGTGGCTGTGTTGGTGGCTCCTCCTTCCTTCACTGTGGCTGTGTTGGTGGCTCCTCCTTCCTTCACTGTGGCTGTGTTGGTGGCTGCTCCTTCCTTCACTGTGGCTGTGTTGGTGGCTCCTTCTTCCTTCACTGTGGCTGTGTTGGTGGCTCCTCCTTCCTTCACTGTGGCTGTGTTGGTGGCTGCTCCTTCCTTCACTGTGGCTGTGTTGGTGGCTGCTCCTTCCTTCACTGTGGCTGTGTTGGTGGCTCCTCCTTCCTTCGTGGCTGTGTGGTGGCTGTGGCTGTGTTGGTGGCTGCTCCTTCCTTCGCTGTGGCTGTGTTGGTGGCTCCTTCTTCCTTCACTGTGGCTGTGTTGGTGGCTGCTCCTTCCTTCACTGTGGCTGTGTTGGTGGCTCCTCCTTCCTTCATTGTGGCTGTGTTGGTGGCTCCTCCTTCCTTCATTGTGGCTGTGTTGGTGGCTCCTCCTTCCTTCACTGTGGCTGTTGGTGGCTCCTCCTTCCTTCACTGTGGCTGTGTTTATGGCTCCTCCTTCCTTCATTGTGGCTGTGTTTATGGCTCCTCCTTCCTTCACTGTGGCTGTGTTTATGGCTCCTTCTTCCTTCATTGTGGCTGTGTTTATGGCTCCTTCTTCCTTCATTGTGGCTGTGTTGGTGGCTCCTCCTTCCTTCATTGTGGCTGTGTTTATGGCTCCTCCTTCCTTCATTGTGGCTATGTTTATGGCTCCTTCTTCCTTCATTGTGGCTGTGTTGGTGGCTCCTCCTTCCTTCATTGTGGCTGTGTTTATGGCTCCTTCTTCCTTCATTGTGGCTGTGTTGGTGGCTCCTTCTTCCTTCATTGTGGCTGTGTTTATGGCTCCTTCTTCCTTCATTGTGGCTGTGTTGGTGGCTCCTTCTTCCTTCATTGTGGCTGTGTTTTAGCTCCTCCTTCCTTCATTGTGACTGTGTTTATGGCTCCTTCTTCCTTCATTGTGGCTGTGTTTATGGCTCCTTCTTCCTTCATTGTGGCTGTGTTTATGGCTCCTCCTTCCTTCATTGTGGCTGTGTTTATGGCTCCTCCTTCCTTCATTGTGGCTGTGTTTATGGCTCCTCCTTCCTTCATTGTGGCTGTGTTTATGGCTCCTCCTTCCTTCATTGTGGCTGTGTTTATGGCTCCTCCTTCCTTCATTGTGGCTGTGTTTATGGCTCCTCCTTCCTTCACGAAAGTAAACTGGTAGAGGATAGGAAGGGGCATTGCCCGGACACGGCTCCAGATGGTACTGGAAGTCCAACATAAGCGCAGAAGTCCGAACCACAAGACAAGTGACCAAAGTCTCACCCATGATTACCGGCTGTGAGCCAACACAGAGCGTAGAACAGGTACACACAAATACACAAAGAGAACACAAAGGTGATACCTGCTGATGTGTTTGCATGTAGTGGATGTATATAAAAGTTATCGAGAAACACTAATGTAACGTGCAAATATCACCCAAAATATTCAATAATATCCAACACTGTGGCAGCTATAACATTGAAAATTATTACATCGAGAAGTGTGTAGTGGTTCATTAAATAAGACAGAATGCTATGATAGAGATTGACCAGCATTACATATCAGAGGATCCAGGCCGGTACAACTGAATAAACTCAAAAAAATCAATGTGGAATCAGCAAGAATTCTATTTAACAGATAGATCTTTTTAGCACAATCAAGAGGAGAAAAATGACAAGGAAAGTCAAAATTTACTCAGTCAAATGCTAGACTGGACACATGTAAATACTGTGGCATCTCTACGAGAACCACAGATATTAGCACAGAGTAAAATACTCAACACATCTATAAATATGATAACATCATTCTTATTTGACGAAATAATGTTCATTTTGTACAGCAACTTCGACTAATATCGAATGTCATCCCCCTGGAATTTGCAATAGCCAGCGACAGCATGTTCATGCACTCCTCCCCAGGCCCAAATCCGAGGGATATTTTAAATCTTAAGATATTTAAAAAAATATATCATAGGCCCAGAACATCACATGGAAGCAATATTTCGATTAACCACGATAAACTTTAAACGGCGATGATCACATCACCCCACGAATGAGGTAATTAAGCAGACGCTAATTCTTCAAAACCAACAACTCCAACAACACATCATAAACATCTTTGCAAGAGTGCTAAGAAGTAAGATCTCAAACACATGCAATCACAACATGTGCGTAACCCTGGACAACACAGATTTAAAGAGGGCGCTCCTACCACTCACTAGAGAGATGCATATTAATTTTACGTGGGAAATATTAGAGGAGACTGGTTCGAAATCTGCACAACAGAAATAACACCACATGAGACCAGGAGACAGGGTAGGATGTGCAGAATACCCCCATTCAATAGCAGAGAAGCAATAAGTATGCTGAGAGACAATGTTATTAACATTAACGGACCAAGACTGTTCAATACTCTCCTCCTAAACACAAGGAGCATAACTAACCAACCTTTCACGCTTCGAACTTTCTCTGGATAAATGCCTCCAGAGGATACCTGATCATACGCTAGAGTGGCAGCAGCGATGTCTAGCATCCTGCTTGACCAGACCACCTTGATGGTATTTTGATTACAACTTAATGGGGTTCTGGGAGTTCTTCTACTCCCCAAGGCTTGACTTGTGAGAGTTTGATCCACCAGGCTGTTGCTTGGAGCGGCCCTCAGGCCCACATATCCACCACAGCCCGGTTGGTCCGGCACTCCTTGGAGGAAACTATCTAGTTTTCTCTTGAAGATGTCCACGGTTGTTCCAGCAATATTTCTTATAGTCGCTGGGAGGACGTTGAACAACTACGGACCTCTGATGTTTATACAGTGTTCTCTGATTGTGCCTATGGCACCTCTGCTCTTCACTGGTTCTACCTGCATTTTCTTCCATACCCACCAACCGGGAGCCTGGCCAGAGGCCTGGCCATAAGGACATTAACCAGAGGAACCACCTAAACTTAACATTTAGGTACCTAAGTGTAGTGTAACGACAGTAGGAATAGGGAAGAGGCGGCCGGACACGTCGCAGGTGTTACATGGGAGGAATCACGAGGGAGGTAACACGTGGGAGGTAACACGTGGGAGGTAACACGTGGGAGGTAACACGTGGGAGGTAACACGTACTCACCTAATTGTGCTTGCGGGGGTTGAGCTTTGGCTCTTTGGTCCCACCTCTCAACTGTCAATCAACTGGTGTACAGATTCCTGAGCCTACTGGGCTCTATCATATCTACACTTGAAACTGTGTATGGAGTCAGCCTCCACCACATCACTTCCTAGTGCATTCCATTTATTAACTACTCTGACACTGAAAAAATTCTTGCTAACGTCTCTGTGGCTCATCTGGGTACTAAGTTTCCACCTGTGTCCCCTTGTTCGTGTCCCACCCGTGCTGAAGAGTTTGTCTTTGTCCACCCTGTCAATTCCCCTGAGAATTTTGTAGGTGGTTATCATGTCTCCCCTTACTCTTCTGTTTTCCAGGGATGTGAGGTTCAGCTCCTTTAGCCTTTCCTCGTAGCTCAATCCTCTCAGTTCCGGGACGAGCCTGGTGGCATACCGCTGAATCTTCTCTAACTTTGTCTTGTGTTTAACTAGGTATGGCCTCCAGGCTGGAGCTGCATACTCCAGGATTGGTCTTACATAAGTGGTATACAGGGTTCTGAAAGATTCCTTACACAAGTTTCTGAAGGCAGTTCTTATGTTGGCCAGTCTAGCATATGCCGCTGATGATATTCTTTTGATGTGGGTCTCTGGGGACAGGTTCGGTGTGATATCAACCCCCAGATCCTTCTCTCTATTTGATTCTTGCAGGATTTCCCCTCCCAGATGATACCTTGTGTTCAGCCTCCTGCTCCCTTCGCCTAATTTCATCACCTTACACTTTCCAGAGTTGAATTTCAGCAGCCATTTTCTAGACCATTCCTCCAGTTTATCCAGGTCATCCTGTAGTCTCTGTCTATCTTCATCCGTCTTGATTCTTCTCATAATTTTTGCATCATCAGCAAACATCGAGAGGAATGAGTCTATACCCTCTGGAAGATCGTTCACATATATTAGAAACAGGATGGGTCCAAGTACTGAGCCCTGTGGGACTCCGCTGGTGACATCTCGCCACTCTGATGTCTCCCCCCTCACCGTTACTCGCTGTTTCCTATTGCTTAAGTACTCCCTTATCCACTGGAGCACCTTCCCTTTTACTCCTGCCTGTTGCTCCAACTTTTTTAACAGCCTTTTATGGGGTACGTGGGAGGAATCACGTGGGAGGTAACACGTGGGAGGTAACACGTGGGAGGAATCACGTGGGAGGTAACACGTGGGAGGAATCACGTGGGAGGAATCACGTGGGAGGTAACACGTGGGAGGAATCACGTGGGAGGTAACACGTGGGAGGAATCACGTGGGAGGTAACACGTGGGAGGAATCACGTGGGAGGTAACACGTGGGAGGTAACACGTGGGAGGTAACACGTGGGAGGAATCACGTGGGAGGTAACACGTGGGAGGTAACACGAGGGAGGTAACACGTGGGAGGTAACACGTGGGAGGTAACACGTGGGAGGAATCACGTGGGAGGTAACACGTGGGAGGTAACACATGGGAGGTAACACGTGGGAGGTAACACGTGGGAGGTAACACGTGGGAGGTAACACGTGGGAGGTAACACGTGGGAGGTAACACGAGGGAGGTAACACGTGGGAGGTAACACGTGGGAGGTAACACGTGGGAGGTAACACGAGGGAGGTAACACGTGGGAGGTAACACGTGGGAGGTAACACGTGGGAGGTAACACGAGGGAGGTAACACGTGGGAGGTAACACGAGGGAGGTAACACGTGGGAGGTAACACGTGGGAGGTAACACGTGGGAGGAATCACGTGGGAGGTAACACGTGGGAGGAACACGTGGGAGGTAACACGTGGGAGGTAACACGAGGGAGGTAACACGTGGGAGGTAACACGTGGGAGGTAACACGTGGGAGGTAACACGAGGGAGGTAACACGTGGGAGGTAACACGAGGGAGGTAACACGTGGGAGGTAACACGTGGGAGGTAACACGTGGGAGGAATCACGTGGGAGGTAACACGTGGGAGGAACACGTGGGAGGTAACACGTGGGAGGTAACACGTAGGAGGAATCACGTGGGAGGTATCACGTGGGAGATGAAATCCTTTAAGAACCAGGTAGTGAAAGATGGACTTGATGATGATGTCACCGAACCGTGTCTTGAAGACTTCATGTGTAAGAATATCATCCGCGATATAAGCGTTGTTGTCCCACATCAAAACTGCCCTTTGAAAATCTTTGACATTTATGATAAAGGACCATGTTTACCGCATATTGACAGACTAATCCTGGAGTATGCAATTCCAGCGCGAAGACCATATCTAATCAAACTAAAGACGAAGTAGGAGTAACTTCAAATGTATGCCACCCGACTAGTCCCAGAACTACAAGGTATGAGTTACAAGGAAAGGTTACAAGGATTAAACCTTACACCGCTAAAGGCAATATTTAGAGAAGACATTACCACCTGCAGAATTCTCAGGGAAAGTGATAGTGTAGATGGGCGAACACGCTCAGACTCTAATGGGTAAAGCCTCCTAAATTATGATCGGTTAAACCACCCAGATTCTGGTGGGTAAACTCGCCTAAACTCTGATGGGTAAACCCACCCAGCCTCTGATCGGCTATAAAGAGTATAATGGACGAAACCGGCCAGAAGGACTCTGATGGGCGCCAACAATGGAAGAGTCAATCACTGGACTAACCTCTTTTTTCGTGCGAGCTGAAGAGTGGCGGAGGAGTAGCGCTGGCGGCGGGGGCGGGGGCGGCGCGCGACTGTTGTGGCAAGGCGGGCGTCAGGCCTCGCTCTGCCCTCTGCTGGGGCTCTCTCTGCTGGCCTCGCTCCTCAAGGTCGCCCGCAGTAACACGCTCCAGAGCAGACTCTTGGGAACTTTGCCCTTGCAACCCTCGGAGCTCTTCAAACCCTCTGCTGCTAAGCGGAAGATTCCAAAAGTCTTGGAAGATCTGAGACTTTTAGAGCACGTAAGACTTTACGTAAGACCACTCAACGATTGTGGCTTGTGAGAGGTGTATTGTGGGAGGTGTATTGTATGTATCCGGGGAGTAGGGAGCCACAGGGGGCGTGGGTGTGGCGACCTTCACATGGTGTGGCGAGGGTGTGGCCGCAGGGCGGGTCCTGGGCTCTAGGTGGCCGCCATCTTGGCTCTACGAGGCCCTCAACACTGAGGACGGGCCCGCTACAAGGACGACCTCACTCTCCTCTCCCTCGACCTTTCTGATAAAGTCTAAAAGTCTGGTACGGCTCGTCTCGTGCTACTTGTGCAACGAGCAGGTCCAGAGGGCAGTGTCCTGGGGGCGAGGAGCCGCTGCTGGTCACCTCGGGCGGGACCAGGTCACCTCGGGCAGGACCAGGTCACCTTGGGCGGGACCAGGTCACCTTGGGCGGGACCAGGTCACCTTGGGCGGGACCAGGTCACCTCGGGCGGGACCAGGTCACCTTGGGCAGGACCAGGTCACCTTGGGCAGGACCAGGTCACCTTGGGCGGGACCAGATCAGGCTCCCGGATGTAACCTGAGGAAAAGGAAGCAAAATATCTTTATGAGGCAAAATGTTGAGCAAATGTTTACTATAGTTAAATGCAAGTCACATATAATAATACATATATGTATAAATTTGATCTGTGTCTGTTTATCTCATATTTATCAACTTCCTTAGCATTAGCTTCCATTAAATATTTAAAACAAAATTTATACCCGCGTTCATGAACGTTCATCACCAATCATCATCGTGATCAATCATCATTGAAGAAAGGGAATTAGAACAGAAAGCAATTCAAGAAATAAAGAAAAAACTAAAATATTTCTTCATATATGCGAAATCAAAAGCAAAAACCACTGTCAGTATTGGACCTACTCGTACTAGTGCAGGTTTATACACTGAGGATGACGAAGAAATTTGAGAAATCCTAAAAAAGCAGTATGAGGACATGTTTAGCACCCCGATACACAGCATGAAAGTGGAAGATCCGGACAAATTCTTTATGAGTGATATCCAAACCCCTGTAAATATAACGGATATCAACACATGCGTGCAAGATTTTGAAAATAGAAATTGACATCATGCCCATAAATTCAGCCCTGGGGCCAGACTCTAGGAATTATATTTTTATAAAGAAATGCAAGGTTCCAGTAGCACAGGCACTCGGTATAGTGAGGAGGAAGAGCTTGGACACGGAGGAGATACCAGATGCGCTTAAAGCAGCAGACATTGCCCCTCTACACAAGGGAGGGAGCAAAGCATTGGCAAAGAATTATAGACCAGTTGAACTAACGTCCTACATAATAAAAGTATTCAAGAGAGTGATCAGGAGTCAGGTCACTAGTTTCATGGAAACTAATGACCACAACCCAGGCCAACATGGATTTAGAGCGGGAAGATCATGCCTCTCACAGCTAGTTGACCATTACGACAACATCACTGAGGCATTACAAGAAAAACAGAATGCAGATGTGGTATACACGGACTTTGCAAAGGCATTCGATAAATGTGACCATGGAGTGATAGCACACAAAATGAGGTCAGTGGGAATAACTGGAAAAACAGGACGCTGGATACTCGGTTTTCTGTCGAACAGAATACAAGGAGTAACAGTCAACCATATAAAATCGGGTCCAAATGTAGTTAAAAGCTCTGTATCTCAGGATACAGTCCTGGCACACTGCTTTTTCTTTATTCTAATATCAGATATAGACTCAAATACAAGTCACAGCTTCGTATCATCCTTTGCAGATGACACAAAAATCAGCATGAAAATTACTTCTGTTGAAGAAATTGACAAACTACAAGCAGATGAAAATAAAGTTTTCGACTGGGTAGCAGACAGTAACATGATGTTTAAAAGTGATAAATTCCAGGTACTCAGATAAGGTAAAAATTAGGACCTTTAAACATAATACAGGGTACAAAACACAATCAAATGTGCCCATAGTAGGAAAACAGCATGTATAGGATTTGGGAATAATGATGTCTGACGACCTAACGTTTAGGGAGCATAACCAAGCAAACATTGCGTTAGCCAGAAAAATGATAGGATGGATTACGAGAACTTTCAAATCCAGGGATCCCATCACAATGGTTGTACTCTTCAAGTCACTTGTGTTGTCCCGTCTTGAGTACTGCTCAGTACTCACTTCCCCCTTCAGAGCAGGAGAGATTGTTGAAATTGAGATAATACAGAGAAGATATACGGCACGTATAGACGAGATAAAGCACCTAAATTATTAGGATCGTGTCAAAGCTCTCCAAATGTACTCACTAAAAAGAGGGACGAGAGAGATATCAAATAATATATACGTGGAAAATACTGGAGGGTCAGGTCCCAAATCTACACAGTAAAATAACAACATACTAGAGTGAACGATATTGAAGAAAAATGCAGAATAGAACCAGTGAAGAGGTGCCGTAGGCACTTCTGCAATCAGAGAACACTGTATAAACATCAGAGGTCCACGGTTGTTCAATATCCTCCCAGCGAGCATAGGAAATATTGTGGGAACAACCGTGAACATCTTCAAGAGAAAACTAGATTGTTTTCTTCAAGGAGTGCCGGTCCAACCGGGCTGTGGTGGGTATGTGGGCCTGCGGGCCGCTCCATGCAACAGCCTGGTGGACCAAACTCTCATAAGTCAAGCCTGGCCTCGGGCCGGGCTTGGGGAGTAGAAGAACTCCCAGAACCCCATCAACCAGGTTAATGAGTTCTTGCAAAGTTCTAAATGAAAAGTTAACTGGTAGGGGTCATGAATTGTTTTGAAGACGTACTCACCTATTTGTGCTTGCGGGGGTTGAGCTCTAGCTCTTTGGTCCCGCCTCTCAACTGTCAATGAACTGGTGTTCAGGTTACTGGGCGCTATCATATCTACATTTGAAACTGTGTATGGAGTCTGACTCCACCACATCACTGCCTAATGTATTTCATTTGTCAACCACTCTGACACTAAAAAAGTTCTTTCTAATATCTCTGTGGCTCATTTGGGCACACGTGTGTGTGTGTGTGTGTGTGTTCACCTATTTGTACATTTGTACCCATTTTGCGCCTGCAGGATTGAGCTCTAGCTATTTGATCCCGCTTTTCTAGTCACCGGTTTTATAATGCAATGATTCCTGATCTATTTCTCTATCATAATCATTATTATTATAATGGAGTTTTCGTCTACAACCAGCTCCTTTACTTCACTCCATTTTCCACACTACTCAAAGATAACTTTCCAACATTTCTATAACACATCTGAGTCTCACGCTTCCATAAAGGCTCTCATGTTCATTGATAAGCAGAAAAGATTGACAAGCATTTCCCTTCTTTCCAGGATTTTGTGACTGTATCTGGATTGTACCTGGATGAGGTTACAGAAGTTCTTCAATTTCCGAAGCCTGACCCCTGGGGCCAGGCGAGAGATTCGTCCACCAGGCTGTTGCTTGGAGCGGCTCGCAGGCCCACATATCTACTACAGCCTGATTGGTCCAGCACTTCTTGAAGAACACTGTCCCGTTTTTTCATGATGATTTCCACTTTTGTTACGGCAATATTTCTTATACATGTTGGGAAGATATTAAACAACTTTTTTCATATTTGTGTGTGTGTGTGTGTACTCACCTAGTTGTGCTTGCGGGGGTTGAGCTCTGGCTCTTTGGTCCCGCCTCTCAACTGTCAATCAACTGATGTACAGATTCCTGAGCCTACTGGGCTCTATCATATCTACATTTGAAACTGTGTATGGAGTCAGCGTGTGTGTGAACGTCAGCGTCAACTGTGTGAGTGTGTGTATGTGTATGTGTGTGTGTGTGTGTGTGTACTCACCTAGTTGTACTCACCTAGTTGTGTTTGCGGGGGTTGAGCTCTGGCTCTTTGGTCCCGCCTCTCAACAGTCAATCAACAGGTACAGGTATGTGTGTGTGTGTGTGTGTGTGTGTGTGTGTGTGTGTGTGTGTGTGTGTGTGTGTGTGAGTGAGTGAGTGAGTGAGTGAGTGAGTGTGTGAGTGAGTGAGTGAGTGAGTGAGTGAGTGAGTGAGTGAGTGAGTGAGTGAGTGAGTGAGTGAGTGAGTGAATGAGTGAAAGAGAGAGTGAAAGAGAGAGAGAGAGAATGTTAATAATGAAGATTACATTCACAATCCACATCCTGGATATCCAGTTCAAGTTCACACGCCATCTAAACGTGCAGTACAGAGTGCTCAAGCCTCCAGCCACCCAGTACAGTGTGCTCAAGCCTCCTGATACCCAGTACAGAGTGCTCAAGCCTCCAGCTACCCAGTACAGTGTGCTCAAGCCTCCTGACACCCAGTACAGAGTGCTCAAGCCTCCAGCCACCCAGTACAGTGTGCTCAAGCCTCCTGACACCCAGTACAGTGTGCTCAAGCCTCCAGCCACCCAGTACAGTGTGCTCAAGCCTCCAGACACCCAGTACAGTGTGCTCAAGCCTCCAGACACCCAGTACAGTGTGCTCAAGCCTCCTGACACCCAGTACAGAGTGCTCAAGCCTCCAGCCACCCAGTACAGTGTGCTCAAGCCTCCTGACACCCAGTACAGTGTGCTCAAGCCTCCAGCCACCCAGTACAGTGTGCTCAAGCCTCCTGACACCCAGTACAGAGTGCTCAAGCCTCCAGCCACCCAGTACAGTGTGCTCAAGCCTCCTGACACCCAGTACAGTGTGCTCAAGCCTCCAGCCACCCAGTACAGTGTGCTCAAGCCTCCAGACACCCAGTACAGTGTGCTCAAGCCTCCAGACACCCAGTACAGTGTGCTCAAGCCTCCTGACACCCAGTACAGTGTGCTCAAGCCTCCTGACACCCAGTACAGAGTGCTCAAGCCTCCAGCCACCCAGTACAGTGTGCTCAAGCCTCCTGACACCCAGTACAGAGTGCTCAAGCCTCCAGCCACCCAGTACAGTGTGCTCAAGCCTCCTGACACCCAGTACAGTGTGCTCAAGCCTCCAGCCACCCAGTACAGTGTGCTCAAGCCTCCAGACACCCAGTACAGTGTGCTCAAGCCTCCAGACACCCAGTACAGTGTGCTCAAGCCTCCTGACACCCAGTACAGTGTGCTCAAGCCTCCAGCCACCCAGTACAGTGTGCTCAAGCCTCTAGCCACCCAGTACAGTGTGCTCAAGCCTCCAGCCACCCAGTACAGTGTGCTCAAGCCTCCAGCCACCCAGTACAGTGTGCTCAAGCCTCCAGCCACCCAGTACAGTGTGCTCAAGCCTCCAGACACCCATTACAGTGTGCTCAAGCCTCCAGACACCCAGTACAGTGTGCTCAAGCCTCCAGCCACCCAGTACAGTGTGCTCAAGCCTCCTGACACCCAGTACAGTGTGCTCAAGCCTCCTGACACCCAGTACAGTGTGCTCAAGCCTCCTGACACCCAGTACAGTGTGCTCAAGCCTCCTGACACCCGTGCCATTTGTGCAACATGGTGCCACCTGTGCAACATAGTGCCACCTGTGCAACATGGGGGCCACCTGTGCAACATGGTGTCATCTGTGCAACATGGGGCCACCTGTGCAACATGATGTCACCTGTGCAACATGGGCCACCTGTGCAACATGGGGCCACCTGTGCAACATGGGGCCACCTGTGTAACATGGGGCCACCTGTGCAACATGGTGTCACCTGTGCAACATGGTGTCACCTGTGCAACATGGGCCACCTGTGTAACATGGGCCACCTGTGCAACATGGTGTCACCTGTGCAACATGGTGTCACCTGTGCAACATGGTGTCACTTGCGCAACATGAGGACACCTGTGCAACATGGGCCCACCTGTGCAACATGCTGCCACCTGTGCAACATGGTGTCACCTGTGCAACATGGTGTCACTTGCGCAACATGAGGACACCTGTGCAACATGGGCCCACCTGTGCAACATGCTGCCACCTGTGCAACATGCTGCCACCTGTGCAACATGCTGCCACCTGTGCGGGCAGGGCAATAATACATTAGATAACTTTGGGGAGTAGAAGAACTCCCAGAACCCCATCAAGCAGGTATCAAGCTGACATCAAGGTTGAATAGGTTTTAAGCTGACGTCAAGGAGAGTGAGCTCCATGCTGACATCAGGAAGCAGGGAGAGTTTACCTGGAGCATACCTGGAGAAGGATTCTGGGAGTTCTACTTCTCCCCAAGCCCGGCCCGAGGCCAGGCTTGACTTGTGAGAGTTTGGTCCACCAGGCTGTTGCTTGGAGCGGCCCGCAGGCCCACATACCCACCACAGCCCGGTTGGTCCGGCACTCCTTGGTGAACAAGTAGTGTATTGTGAGGACTAATAATAAACAGAAGCTCCCCTATGACTCTGTAATATCTCCATTGGTCAAACTATTATGTATTAACGATAAGATCTACCATTAATGTATAATGACTTACTGTAAATATATAGCTCTTGTAATAGCACTTTCTCTGTAATTAGCTGACATTGTATCTATAAGGTGTGAATGATAGATGGAATTGTTTATGTAATAATCTAAGATGAGGTCTGATAAAGACCTTTTGTGCCCTCTGTAATGCTTTTTGCGCTACCGCTCACAGGATGAGTATGGGGTGCACAATAAACTAGTTGCCTCCGGCGGCAACAATCAATTATCTTTCGAGACACTTGTATAATTTGTTCTTGAATAAGTCCACTTTTGTCCCGACAATATTTCCAATGCTTGCTGTGAGAGCACTGAGCAGCCGTGAGCTCCAAGGTGACCACAAGGAGCAGTGAGAGAGTCCAAGGTGACCACAAGGAGCAGTGAGAGAGTCCAAGGTGGCCACAAGGAGCAGTGAGAGAGTCCAAGGTGGCCACAAGGAGCAGTGAGAGAGTCCAAGGTGGCCACAAGGAGCAGCAAGAGAGCTCCAAGGTGGCCACAAGGAGCAGTGAGAGAGTCCAAGGTGACCACAAGGAGCAGTGAGAGAGTCCAAGGTGGCCACAAGGAGCAGTGAGAGAGTCCAAGGTGGCCACAAGGAGCAGCAAGAGAGCTCCAAGGTGGCCACAAGGAGCAGTGAGAGAGTCCAAGGTGGCCACAAGGAGCAGTGAGAGAGTCCAAGGTGGCCACAAGGAGCAGTGAGAGAGTCCAAGGTGGCCACAAGGAGCAGTGAGAGAGTCCAAGGTGACCACAAGGAGCAGTGAGAGAGTCCAAGGTGGCCACAAGGAGCAGTGAGAGAGTCCAAGGTGGCCACAAGGAGCAGTGAGAGAGTCCAAGGTGGCCACAAGGAGCAGTGAGAGAGTCCAAGGTGGCCACAAGGAGCAGCAAGAGAGCTCCAAGGTGGCCACAAGGAGCAGTGAGAGAGTCCAAGGTGGCCACAAGGAGCAGTGAGAGAGTCCAAGGTGGCCACAAGGAGCAGCAAGAGAGCTCCAAGGTGGCCACAAGGAGCAGTGAGAGAGTCCAAGGTGGCCACAAGGAGCAGTGAGAGAGTCCAAGGTGGCCACAAGGAGCAGTCAGAGAGTCCAAGGTGGCCACAAGGAGCAGTGAGAGAGTCCAAGGTGACCCCTAGGAGCAGTGAGAGAGTCCAAGGTGGCCACAAGGAGCAGTGAGAGAGTCCAAGGTGACCACAAGGAGCAGTGAGAGAGTCCAAGGTGGCCACAAGGAGCAGTGAGAGAGTCCAAGGTGGCCACAAGGAGCAGTGAGAGAGTCCAAGGTGACCACAAGGAGCAGTGAGAGAGTCCAAGGTGACCACAAGGAGCAGTGAGAGAGTCCAAGGTGACCACAAGGAGCAGTGAGAGAGTCCAAGGTGGCCACAAGGAGCAGTGAGAGAGTCCAAGGTGGCCACAAGGAGCAGTGAGAGAGTCCAAGGTGGCCACAAGGAGCAGTGAGAGAGTCCAAGGTGGCCACAAGGAGCAGTGAGAGAGTCCAAGGTGGCCACAAGGAGCAGCAAGAGAGCTCCAAGGTGGCCACAAGGAGGAGCAAGAGAGCTCCAAGGTGGCCACAAGGAGCAGCAAGAGAGCTCCAAGGTGGCCACAAGGAGCAGCAAGAGAGCTCCAAGGTGACCCCAAGGAGCAGCAAGAGAGCTCCTAGACAAGGAACACCTGCTAGGGGCTCAAGTCGGCCCCCTGAGCACTCCGACTGTCACAACCAGCACGGGAGAACAATGGTAATCTTGCGGTTGCTCATCTGGGCGACTCTGGGAAGCAGCTCCTTCAGAACGATAAGCATCAAGACTCTGAAAACCATGTCAAGGTTGGCGGAGACGGCAGTCAAGAGAGAGACTCCACCTTGACCCTCTTGACTCAAGGAAGACCTTGTGGCAGGGAGAGGTCAACCCACAGTGTCCAAAGTGGAAGGGAGAGGTACGTGCTTGATACCTGCTTGATGGGGTTCTGGGAGTTCTTCTATTCCTCAAGCCCGTCCACTCCCCAAGCCCGTCCCGAGGTCAGGCTCGACTTGTGAGAGTTTGGTCCACCAGGCTGTTGCTTGGAGCGGCCCGCAGGCCCACATACCCACCACAGCCCGGTTGGTCCGGCACTTCTTGCGGTATTACGGGCTTCCCATAGCCCGTGCTACTTGGATCTTTTTGTTCCAAGTAGCAAATCTTAAACAACAGGCACTACTTGCAGAAAACATTCTAGTTTTCTCTTGAAGATGTCCACGGCTGTTCCTACAATATTTCTTATAGTCGCTGGGAGGATGTTGAACAACCGCGGACCTCTGATGTTTATACAGTGTTCTCTGATTGTGCCTATGGCACCTCTGCTCTTCACTGGTTCTATTCTGCATTTTCTTCCATATCGTCCACTCCAGTACGTTGTTATTTTACTGTGTAGATTTGGGGCTTGGCCCTCCAGTATTTTCCATGTGTATATTATTTGGTATCTCTCTCGTCTCCTTTCTAGAGAGTACATTTGGAGAGCTTTGAGACGATCCCAATAATTTAGGTGTTTTATCTCGTCTATGCGTGCCGTATATGTTCTCTGTATTCCCTCTATTTCAGCAATCTCTCCTGCTCTGAAGGGGGAAGTGAGTACTGAGCAGTACTCAAGACGGGACAACACAAGTGATTTGAAGAGTACAACCATTGTAATGGGATCCCTGGATTTGAAAGTTCTCGTAATCCATCCAATCATTTTTCTGGCTGACGCAATGTTTGCAAGGATATGCTCCCTAAATGATAGGTCATCAGACATCATTATTTCCAACTTCTTTACTTCCTTTCAGAAAAAGTACTGGAGTAAGCACAGTACCCATTAGGCTGAGCTCTTCACGGTTGATGGGCTGGATTTTATTTTGTTGACTATTACACATTGGGTTCTGTTAGTCAGGAAATTGTAGATCCATCTGCCTATTTTATCCAATAATTTCTTTGAACGCATTTTATGTGCAATAACTTCATGGTCACATTTGTCGAAGGCTTTTGCGAAATCTGTGTAAATTACATCAGGGTTTTGTTTGTCTTCCATAGCATCTAATGCCATGTCATAGTGGTCCAGCAACTGTGATAGGCAAGAGCGCCCTGTTCTGAACCCATGTTGTCCGGGGTTATTGAGATGCTGTGATTCCATGTGTTTTGTGATCTTCACATCCCCACCCCCACCCCCTACCCCCGTCCCTCACACCCCCACCCCCTACCCCCGTCCCTCACATCCCCACCCCTTCCCCCGTCCCTCACACCCCCACCCCTTCCCCCGTCCCTCACATCCCCACCCCCTTCCCCCGTCCCTCACATCCCCACCCCCTACCCCCGTCCCTCACATCCCCACACCCCTACCCCCGTCCCACACATCCCCACCCCTACCCTCGTCCCTCACATCCCCATCCCCTACCCCCGTCCCTCACATCCCCACCCCCTACCCCCGTCCCTCACATCCCCACCCCTTCCCCCGTCCCTCACACCCCCACCCCTTCCCCCGTCCCTCACATCCCCATCCCTACCCTCGTCCCTCACACCCCCACCCCTTCCCCCGTCCCTCACACCACCCCCACCCCTTCCCCCGTCCCTCACACCCCCACCCCCTACCCTCGTCCCTCACATCCCCACCCCTACCCTCGTTCCTCACATCCCCACCCCTACCCTCGTTCCTCACACCCCCACCCCTTCCCCCGTCCCTCACATCCCCACACCTACCCCCGTCCCTCACATCACCACCCCCTACCCCCGTCCCTCACATCCCCACCCCCTACCCACGTCCCTCACATCCCCACCCTTACCCCCGTCCCTCACATCCCCACCCCCTACCCCATCCCTCACATACCCACCCCCTACCCCCGTCCCTCACATCACCAACCCCTACCCCCGTCCCTCACATCCCCACCCCCTTACCCACGTCCCTCACATCCCCACCCCTACCCCCGTCCCTCACATCCCCACACCTACCCCTATCAATCACATCCCCACACCTTCCCCAGTCCCTCACATCCCCACCCCTACCCCCGTCCCTCACACCCCCACCCCCTACCCCCGGCCCTCACATCCCCACCCCTACCTTCGTCCCTCACATCCTCACACCTACCCCTGTCCCTCACATCCCCACCCCCTACCCCCGTCCCTCACATCCCCACCCCCTACCCCCGTCCGTCACATACCCACCCCCTACCCCCGTCCCTCTCATCCCCACACCTACCCCCGTCCCTCACATCCCCACACCTACCCCCGTCCCTCACATACCCACCCCCTACCCCCGTCCCTCACATCCCCACACCTACCCCCGTCCCTCACATCACCACCCCCTACCCCCGTCCCTCACATCCCCACCCCCTACCCACGTCCCTCACATCCCCACCCCCTACCCCCGTCCCTCACATCCCCACACCTACCCCTGTCCCTCACATCCCCACCCCCTACCCCCGTCCCTCACATCCCCACCCCCTACCCCCGTCCCTCACATACCCACCCCCTACCCCCGTCCCTCTCATCCCCACACCTACCCCCGTCCCTCACATCCCCACACCTACCCCCGTCCCTCACATACCCACCCCCTACCCCCGTCCCTCACATCCCCACACCTACCCCCGTCCCTCACATCACCACCCCCTACCCCCGTCCCTCACATCCCCACCCCCTACCCACGTCCCTCACATCCCCACCCCCTACCCCCGTCCCTCACATCCCCACACCTACCCCCGTCCCTCACATCCCCACCCCCTACCCCCGTCCCTCACATCCCCACACCTACCCCCGTCTCTCACATCCCCACCCCCTACCCCCATCCCTCACATCCCCACACCTTCCCCGTCCCTCACATCCCCACACCTACCCCCGTCCCTCACATCCCCACACCTACCCCCGTCCCTCACATCACCACCCCCTACCCCCGTCCCTCACATCCCCACCCCCTACCCACGTCCCTCACATCCCCACCCCCTACCCCCGTCCCTCACATCCCCACACCTACCCCCGTCCCTCACATCCCCACCCCCTACCCCCGTCCCTCACATCCCCACACCTACCCCCGTCTCTCACATCCCCACCCCCTACCCCCATCCCTCACATCCCCACACCTTCCCCGTCCCTCACATCCCCACACCTACCCCCGTCCCTCACATCCCCACACCTACCCCCGTCCCTCACATCCCCACACCTACCCCCGTCCCTCACATCCCCACCCCTACCCCCGTCCCTCACATCCCCACACTTACCCCCGTCCCTCACATCCCCACCCCTACCCCCGTCCCTCACATCCCCACACCTACCCCCATCCCTTACATCCCCACACCTACCCCCCGTCCCTCACATCCCCACCCCTACCCCCGTCCCTCACATCCCCACACCTACCCCCGTCCCTCACATCCCCACCCCCTACCCCCGTCCCTCACTACCCCACCACCTACCCCCGTCTCTCACATCCCCACCCCCTACCCCCATCCCTCACATCCCCACACCTACCCCCCGTCCCTCACATCCCCACCCCTACCCCCGTCCCTCACATCCCCACACCTTCCCCAGTCCCTCACATCCCCACCCCTACCCCCGTCCCTCACATCCCCACACCTACCCCCGTCCCTCACATCCCTACCCCTACCCCCGTCTCTCACATCCCCCACCCCCTACCCCCATCCCTCACATCCCCACACCTACCCCCCGTCACTCACATCCCCACCCCTACCCCCGTCCCTCACATCCCCACACCTTCCCCAGTCCCTCACATCCCCACCCCTACCCCCGTCCCTCACATCCCCACACCTACCCCCGTCCCTCACATCCCTACCCCTACCCCCGTCCCTCACATCCCCACACCTACCCCCATCCCTCACATCCCCACCCCTACCCCCGTCCCTCACATCCCCACACTTACCCCCGTCCCTCACATCCCCACCCTACCCCCGTCCCTCACATCCCCACACCTACCCCGTCCCTCACATCCCCACCCCTACGCCCCGTCCCTCACATCCCCACCCCTACCCCCGTCCCTCACATCCCCACCCCTACGCCCCGTCCCTCACATCCCCACACCTACCCCTGTCCCTCACATCCCCACCCCTACCCCCGTCCCTCACATCCCCACCCCTACCCCCGTCCCTCACATCCTCACCCCCTTCCCCCGTCCCTCACATCCCCACCCCCGTCCCTCACATCCCCACCCCCTTCTCCCGTCCCTCACATCCCTACCCCCCTACCCCCGTCCCTCACATCCCCACCCCCTTCCCCAGTCCCTCACATCCCCACCCCTACCCCCGCCCCTACCCCCGCCCCATCACATCCCCACCCCCTACCCCCGTCCCTCACATCCCCACCCCCTTCTCCCGTCCCTCACATCCCCACCCCTACCCCGTCCCTCACATCCCCACCCCTACTACCGTCCCTCACATCCCCACCCCCTACCCCCGAGTAGTAGGGATGGCTCCACACAGACGATTTTTTTTTACTTGAAATTGAAAAAAACAAGAGAGCAAGTGAGAGAGAGGGGGAGGAAGAGCATGGGAGCACTAAGACTTGAATTTGAGAAAAAGAAAAACTAAGTGAATGAGGGTGAGAGAATGGGAGCATTAAGACTTGAATTTGAGAAAGAAGAGAGCATTTGAGCAAATGAGTGAGAGAGAGGGGGAGGAAGAGAGAGAATAAGGGAGAAAGATAGAAAAGGAGGGTTGGAAGGAGTAGGAGAATCAAAGTAAAAGAAGGAAAGAAGGTTAAGTGGGATGGTGGGTTTGGGTAAAAATATACAAAAAGGAGAAACAAAACTAGATCCGAAAGGTTAGGTTAAAGGGTTGGGGAATAAGAACATATGATAGAACCTACCAAATACACTAAGATTACAAGAGGTTAGGTTAAGGGGTTGGGGAATAAGAATAAATGATAACAAACATAATAAATACAACTTATGAGCAACTTGATGAACTTTAACAAATAACCCTTGATCTGCAAAATGGCCATTTGAGAAATTAGCCCTTGAAACGAGTAAATTCCCATATATAACAAAAATCCTTTGAAATGATTAAACACCCAATCTTAAACAAATAACACTTGAAATGCAAAAACGTCCATTTGAGAAATTATCCCTTGAAATGAGTAAGTTCCCATACATAACAAAAATCCTTTGAAATGGTTAAACACCCAATCTTAAACAAATAACACTTGAAATGCAAAAACGTCCATTTGAGAAATTATCCCTTGAAATGAGTAAATGCCCATATATAACAAAAATTCTTTGAAATGCTTAAATATCCAATCTCTAACAAATAGCACTTGAAATGCATAAGTGACCATTTGAGAAATTAACTAATGAAATGAGTAAATGATTATGAATCTTACATTCCCAAACTGATGTATCCTAACTTATCTAGTCAAACAAGACATTATCTAACTTACATAATTATTCCTTCTTGTCTTTTGTGTTTCGTCAATCATTGTCTCATAATCATTTACTCATTTCATTAGTTAATTTCTCAAATGGTCACTTATGCATTTCAAGTGCTATTTGTTAGAGATTGGATATTTAAGCATTTCAAAGTCATCCCTACTAGTCCATTTTCATTTCCATCCATTTTATTTGCAGTCATCCCTACTAGTAGTAGGGATGAATCCACACAGACGATTTTTTTTTACTTGAAATTGAGAAATACAAGAGAGCAAGTGATGGGAGCATTAAGACTTGAATTTGAGAAAGAAGAGAGCATTTGAGCAAATGAGTGAGAGAGAGGGGGAGGAAGAGAGAGAATAAGGGAGAAAGATAGAAAAGGAGGGTTGGAAGGAGTAGGAGAATCAAAGTAAAAGAAGGAAAGAAGGTTAAGTGGGATGGTGGGTTTGGGTAAAAATATACAAAAAGGAGAAACAAAACTACATCTGAAAGGTTAGGTTAAAGGGTTGGGGAATAAGAACATATGATAGAACCTACCAAATACACTAAGATTACAAGAGGTTAGGTTAAGGGGTTGGGGAATAAGAATAAATGATAACAAACATAATAAATACAACTTATGAGCAACTTGATGAACTTTAACAAATAACCCTTGATCTGCAAAAATGACCATTTGAGAAATTAGCCCTTGAAACGAGTAGATAAGTTAGGATACATCAGTTAGGTAATGTAAGATAAGTTAGGTTAAGCAGGTTAGGTTAAGTTAGGTAATGGTAGGTAAGTTAGGTAAGTTAGGTTAAGCAGGTAAGATAGGTAAGGTAAGTAAGTTAGGTTAAGCAGGTTAGGTAAGTTAGGTAAAGTTAGGTAAGTTAGGTAAGGTAAGGTAAGTTAGGTTAAGCAGGTTAAGTTATGCAGGTTAGGTTATGCAGGTTAAGTTAGGTAAGATAGGTAAAGTTAGGTAAGATAGGTAAGATAGGTAAGTTAGGTTAAGCAGGATAAGTTAGGTTAGGTTAGGTAAGATAGGTAAGGTAAGATAGGTAAAGGTAAGGTAAGTTAAGTTAGAATAGGTAAAGTTAGGAACGTTACGTTAACTAAGTAACATTGGGTGGAGAGGATAGGTTACGTAGGTTTGAACAGTGTAGTTCAGAGAACAGTTTTAGGGTAAAGCGACTAAGGAAATATATTTTAACAGAAGTGCAGGTTTGGTATGAAAAGCTGAACTAGTTACATTTTGGAGAGAAAATTTTATGACTGAAGATGTCTTAAAGAATAACATGATGGAAGAAGGAGAGTTTCTTTGATGAACGAAGGTGTCTTAGAGAACAACTTTTTGGTGAACGAAGATGAATTAGAGATCACTTTGATGACTCTGAGAATAACTTTGATCAACGAATATGGATTGGAAAGTTTCTCTAATGAACGAAGGTGAGTTAAGATTAACTTTTATGATTTACAGAACATCTTTGATGTCTTAGATAGCAACATTGATGTCTTAGAGAACAACTTTTGATGACTCTGAGAATAACTTTGATGAGTTTGAGAATGACTTCTGAGAACATGAGTAGTATTTTGTTAGCTCAGAGAATAACTTTTTGATGACATAGAGAATAACTTTGATGACTCTGAGAATAACTTTGCTGTCTTAGAGAATAACTTTCAGGACTTAGAGAATGTCTTTGATGAATGGAAGGTTACTTAGAGAATAACATATCATGACTGAGAATAACTTTTGATAGCTCTTAGAATAACTTTGATGTCTTAGAGAATAACTTTAGATGTCTCTGAGAATAACTTTTATGAACGAAGATGTCTGAGATTAACTTTGACGTCTCTTGGAATAACTTTTGTGGACATGAGAATATCTTTGGATAACTCTGAGATTAACTTTGATGTCTTTGAAACAACTTTGATGAACGAGAGTGAGTTAGAGATTACCTTTGTTAACTCTGAGATCAACTTTGATGAACAAAAGTGAGTTAGAGATTACATTTGATAACTCTAAGATTAACTTTAGATGTCTCTGAGACAAACTTTTATAACATAGAAATTAACTTTAATGACCAAAAGTGAGTTAGAGAATACCTTTTGATGACTCCGAGAATAACTTTGATGAACAAAGATGTTTTGGAAAGTTTCTCTGAAGAACGAAGGTGACTCTGAGAATAACTTTTATGTCTTAGAGAAGAACATTGATGGTTTAGAGAGAATATCTTTGATGAAAAATGATGTCTTAGATTAACTTTGATGACTCTGTGAATAACTTTGATGACTTTGAGAACAAGTTTGATAGCTCTGAGAAAGACTTTGTTGTCTTAGAGAATAACTTTGAGGACTTAGCGAATTAATATGTTGAACGAAAGTGAGTTAGAGATTACCTTTGTTAACTCTGAGATTAACTTTGATGAACGAGAAAATACTTTTTGATGGCATCGAGAACAAGTTTGATAGCTCTGAGAATAACTTTTATGCCTCTGAGATTAACTCTAATGAACGAAGATGTCTTAGAAAGTTTCTCTGATGAATGAAAGGCTACTTAGAGAATAGCATTTTGATGACTGAGATTAACTTTTTGATGACTCTGAGAATAACTTTGAGGATGCGAGTAAATTTTTGAGTGTTTGAGAGTGTCTTTTGATATCTCGAAGAGTGCCCTTGAAGTCTTAAAGGATGTCTTTGATGTCTCGAAGGATGTCTTAGAGTATAACTTTGGTGTCTTTGAGTAAGTCCTTGATGTATTGAAGAGTGTCTTTGATTTCTCGAAGAGTAACTTTGGTGTTACGGAGAGCACCTTTGACTATTTTTCTTACTTAACGACATATAATTTTACGAAAGTGCTGAAAAAGTTACATTTGACTATTTTTCTTACTTAACGACATATAATTTTACGAAAGTGCTGAAAAAGTTACATTTGACTATTTTTCTTACTTAGCGACATATAATTTTAGTTACGAAAGTGTTGAAAAAGTTACATTTGACTATTTTTAGTGCTCCACAAAGTATAAATGTCAGTTAAGAACGACGATGATAGATATCTTTGACTATATTTTCTTACTTGACGATGGATAAAGTTAGTTATGAACAGTGCTGAAAAGATTCCTTTGACAATTTTTAGCTAAGCGAAAGGTTGTTTTAGTTAAGAACGGTGTTGAATGAGATTAATCCTGACTATTTTCAGATGAGAGAAGTGATATTTCAGTTAAGAAATGACAAGGAAACATGATGAAGTAACTATTTTTAGTTGACCGATGAATACTTTTAGTTGAGCAAAAGACAAAACATGATGAACATGACTTTTCTGATGATTGGCGGATAATTTTTAGATAAGAAATGACAATGAAACATGATGAACACGGTTATTTTCTGTTGACTATGGATAAGTTTAGTTGAAAAATGACGAAAGTGACTATGTTTTAGTTGATTGGCGAAAGATTTTTAGTTAAGAAGTTACGAGAAAGGTTTGTCTTTGTAAATTTGGAACTGAATAAAGTGTAGATTTGTTTAAGAACGGGGTTGGTAGAACTATTAAGTTGACTACGAGAATTACTTTGACATAGTTTTGCAAATAAAAACTTGGTGACTAAAATTGTTGAGGGAACTGTAATGCAGTATAATATTATTTGACAAAGAACTAGTTAGTGAATGGAAGAAACAAAGAACATAAAAAATTGAGGTTAAGTAGGGGAATGAACACAGTGAACATACGGTGAACACAGAAAACATGTAAGAAAAAGTTGATGAATAGAGTGAACATGCAGGGAATATGAACTTATAGAGAATATGAAGACATGATAAGGAACATAGGGAATACAAAGATTGAACACTGAACATGTGAAGAACAAGCTAAGAACATTGAGAACATGAATATTGAGTATAAAAGTTATACAGAGAACATATGATGCACATGAAAACATGACAAAGAACATAGTGAACATACGGGAGAAAACGGCAGAAAAAAATTGAACTGAGCATGCTGTGAACATTTGAAGAACATGGAATGAACACAGAAAACATGGAAAAAATGTGAAGAATACAGCTGAATATAGAGAAAATATGCAAATACAGGGGGACAAGAGCTGGAGCTCGGTAACTGACTTGATCTTATTTACTACGTCTGAAATATGACTGTTTAAAATTTCAGGGGGATTGGACTGCTAGTAGCGAAAATGTGGTCTCTGTCAAATTTGGGTCTTTAATTGGACTCTGATTAATTTCGATCATGAACTGGACTCTGATGAAATTTGAGCTTAAAACTGTCTCTGACTAATTTTGCTCTCAAAGTAGACTCTGGCGAATTTTGCTAGAAAACTGGACTCTGATGAATTTCGATCTTAAAACTGGACTCTGATGAATTTTCACGTAGATTACAGGACACTGATGAAATTTGAGCTTAAAACTGTCTCTGACGAATTTTGCTCTCAAAGTAGACTCTGGCGAATTTCTGTTGATAATTGGACTCTGATGAAATATGAGCTTAAAACTGTCTCTGACGAATTTTGCTCTCAAAGTAGACTCTGGCGAATTTCTGTTGATAATTGAACTCTGATGAAATATGAGCTTAAAACTGTCTCTGACTAATTTTGCTCTCAAAGTAGACTCTGGCGAATTTCTGTTGATAATTGGACTCTGATGTAATATGAGCTTAAAACTGTCTCTGACTAATTTTGCTCTCAAAGTAGACTCTGGCGAATTTCTGTTGATAATTGGACTCTGATGAAATATGAGCTAAAAACTGTCTCTGACTAATTTTGCTCACAAAGTAGACTCTGACGAAAATTGGGTATAAAATGGACTCTGTCAAATTTTCGCAGTTTACAGGACTCTGATGAAATTTCAGCTTAAAACTGTCTCTGACTAATTTTGCTCTCAAGTAGACTCTGGCGAATTTCTGTTGATAATTGGACTCTGATGAAATTTGAGCTTAAAACTGTCTCTGACTAATTTTGCTCTCAAAGTAGACTCTGGCGAATTTCTGTTGATAATTGGACTCTGATGAAATATGAGCTAAAAACTGGGCTCTGTTCAATTTGGTTTTTACAGGTGAAATAGCCGTAAATGGATATAAAACTAAATGTTATGGATAAGTTATCTGTTTTCCTTAACAAAACATCTAAGACAATATTCTCTGAAAATGGTCCTTTTACAAATTCGGTCATAAACATATAAATAAACTTCTATGATTATTTGAAACTCTGAAAATAGCTGTAAGGAAATAGGAGGAGAGAGAGAGAGAGAGAGAGAGGACGGTCCAGATATTATTATGGAGAAGATAAGATACGATTACCGAGGTGACCTGAAGGCCGCGTCTGGCTGACATCTAAAGTAAACACAGGTGAGGCGACAGATTGCTATTTCTCCCATAAGACCTTAACAAACTTCTAAGTCTCGGAAATTATTTTCATCATAAGAAATCCTTACTTCTAAAATCTTCACATCCCCATCCCCTTTCCCCGTCCCCCACATCCCCACCCCTACCCTCGTCCCTCACATCCCCACCCCTACCCTCGTCCCTCACATCCCCACCCCTACCCTCGTCCCTCACATCCCCACCCCTACCCCCGTCCCTCACATCCCCACCCCTACCCCCGTCCCTCACATCCCCACACCTTCCCCCGTCCCTCACATCCCCTACCCTCGTCCCTCACATCCCCATCCCCTTCCCCCGTCCCTCACATCCCCACCCCCTACCCCCGTCCCTCACATCGCCACCCCTACCCTCGTCCCTCACATCCCCACCCCCTACCCCCGTCCCCCACATCCCCACCCCTACCCTCGTCCCTCACATCCCCACACCTTCCCCCGTCCCTCACATCCCCTACCCTCGTCCCTCACATCCCCATCCCCTTCCCCGTCCCTCACATCCCCACCCCTACCCCCGTCCCTCACATCCCCACCCCCTACCCTCGTCCCTCACATCCCCACCCCCTACCCCCGTCCCTCACATCCCCACACCTTCCCCCGTCCCTCACATCCCCTACCCTCGTCCCACACATCCCCATCCCCTTCCCCCGTCCCTCACATCCCCACCCCCTACCCCCGTCCCTCACATCCCCACCACCTATCCCCGTCCCTCACATCCCCACCCCTACCCTCGTCCCTCACATCCCCATCCCCTTCCCCCGTCCCCCTCATCCCCACCCCCTACCCTCGTCCCTCACATCCCCACCCCCTACCCCCGTCCCCCACATCCCCACCCCTACCCTCGTTCCTCACATCCCCACCCCCTACCCCCGTCCCTCACATCCCCACCACCTACCTCCGTCCCTCATATCCCCACACCCTTACCCCCGTCCCTCACATCCCCACCCCCTACCCCCGTCCCTCACATCCCCACACCTTCCCCCGTCCCTCTCATCCCCACCCTTACCCCCGTCCCTCACATCCCCACCCCCTACCCCCGTCCCTCACATCCCCACCCCTACCCCCGTCCCTCACATCCCCACCCCCTTCCCCCGTCCCTCACATCCCCACCCCCCCCTACCCCCGTCCCTCACATCCCCACCCCTACCCTCGTCCCTCACATCCCCACCCCCTACCCCTGTCCCCCACATCCCCACCCCTACCCTCGTCCCTCACATCCCCACCCCTACCCTCGTCCCTCACATCCCCACCCTCTACCCCCGTCCCTCACATCCCCACACCTTCCCCCGTCCCTCACATCCCCACCCCTACCCTCGTCCCTCACATCCCCACCCCTCACATCCCCACCCCCCCCCTACCCCCGTCCCTCACATCCCCACCCCTACCCTCGTCCCTCACATCCCCACCCCCTTCCTTCGTCCCCCTCATCCCCACCCCCCTACCCCCGTCCCTCACATTCCCACCCCCTACCCCCGTCCCTCACATCCCCACCCCCCCTACCCCCGTCCCTCACATCCCCACCCCTACCCCCGTCCCTCACATCCCCACCCCTCACATCCCCACCCCCTACCCCCGTCCCTCACATCCCCACCCCCTACCCCCGTCCCTTACATCCCCACCCCCTACCCCCGTCCCTCACATCCCCACCACCTACCCTCGTCCCTCACATCCTCACCCCTACCCCCGTCCCTCACATCTCCACCCCCCCCCCCGTCCCTCACATCCCCACCCCCTACCCCCGTCCCTCACATCCCCACCCCCTACCCCCGTCCCTCACATTCCCACCCCCTAACCCCGTCCCTCACATTCCCACCCCCTACCCCCGTCCCTCACATTCCCACCCCCTACCCCCGTCCCTCACATCCCCACCCCCTACCCCCGTCCCTCACATCCCCACCCCCTACCCCCGTCCCTCACATTCCCACCCCCTACCCCAGTCCCTCACATTCCCACCCCCTACCCCCGTCCCTCACATCCCCACACCTACCCCCGTCCCTCACATCCCCACCCCCTACCCCCGTCCCTCACATTCCACCCCCTACCCCCGTCCCTCACATTCCCACCCCCTACCCCCGTCCCTCACATCCCCACACCTGTCCCCCGTCCCTCACATCCCCACACCTGTCCCCGTCCCTCACAGCCCCACCCCTACCCCCGTCCCTCAGATCCTCACCCCCTACCCCCGTCCCTCACATTCCCACCCCCTACCCCCGTCCCTCACATCCCCACCCCTACCCCCGTCCCTCACATCCCCACCCCCTACCCTCGTCCCTCACATCCCCACACCTACCCCCGTCCCTCACATCCCCACCCCCTACCTCCGTCCCTCACATCCCCACCCCCTACCCCCGTCCCTCACATCCCCACCCCCTACCTCCGTCCCTCACATCCCCACCCCCTACCCACGTCCCTCACATCTCCACCTCCTACCTCCGTCCCTCACATCCCCACCCCCTACCCCCGTCCCTCACATCCCCACCTCCTACCTCCGTCCCTCACATCCCCACCCCTACCCCCGTCCCTCACATCCCCACACCTACCCTCGTCCCTCACATCCCACACCTACCCCCGTCCCTCACATCCCCACCCCCTACCCCCGTCCCTCACATCCCCACCTCCTACCTCCGTCCCTCACATCCCCACCCCCTACCCCCGTCCCTCACATCCCCACACCTACCCTCGTCCCTCACATCCCCACACCTACCCCCGTCCCTCACATCCCCACACCTACCCCCGTCCCTCACATCCCCACCCCCTACCCTCGTCCCTCACATCCCCAACCACTACCCTCGTCCCTCACATCCCCACCCACTACCCTCGTCCCTCACAGCCCCACCCCTACCCCCGTCCCTCACATCCCCACCCCCTACCCTCGTCCCTCACATCCCCACCCCTACCCTCGTCCCTCACATCCCCACACCTACCCCCGTCCCTCACATCCCCACACCTACCCTCGTCCCTCACATCCCCACACCTACCCCCGTCCCTCACATCCCCACCCACTACCCTCGTCCCTCACATCCCCACCCCCTACCCCCGTCCCTCACATCCCCACACCTTCCCCCGTCCCTCACATCCCCACCCCCTACCCTCGTCCCTCACATCCCCACCCCCCTACCCCCGTCCCTCACATCCCCACTCCTTCCCCCGTCCCTCACATCCCCACTCCTTCCCCCGTCCCTCACATCCCCTACCCTCGTCCCTCACATCCCCACCCCTTCCCCCTGTCCCTCACATCCCCACCCCTACCCCCGTCCCTCACATCCCCACCACCTACCCCCGTCCCTCACATCCCCACCCCTACCCTCGTCCCTCACATCCCCACCCCCTTCCCCCGTCCCCCTCATCCCCACCCCCTACCCCCGTCCCTCACATTCCCACCCCCTACCCCCGTCCCTCACATCCCACCCCCCTACCCCCGTCCCTCACATCCCCACCCCCTACCCCCGTCCCTCACATCCCCACCCCCTACCCCCGTCCCTCACATCCCCACCCCCTACCCCCGTCCCTCACATCCCCACCCCCTACCCCAGTCCCTCACATCCCCACCCCCCCTACCCTCGTCCATCACATCCTCACCCCTACCCCCGTCCCTCACATCTCCACCCCCTACCCCCGTCCCTCACATCCCCACCCCCTACCCTCGTCCCTCACATCCCCACCCCTACCCCCGTCCCTCACATTCCCACCCCCCTACCCCCGTCCCTCACATCCCCACCCCCTACCCCCCCCTCCCTCACATCCCCACCCCCCTACCCCCGTCCCTCACATCCCCACCCCTCACATCCCCACCCCCTACCCCCCCCGTCCCTCACATCCCCACCCCCTACCCCCGTCCCTCACATCCCCACCCCCTACCCCGTCCCTCACATCCCCACCCCCTACCCCCGTCCCTCACATCCCCACCCCCTACCCCCCCGTCCATCACATCCCCACCCCTACCCCCGTCCCTCACATCCCCACCCCCTACCCCCGTCCCTCACATCCCCACCCCCTACCCCCGTCCCTCACATCCCCACCCCCCTACCCCCGTCCCTCACATTCCCACCCCCTACCCCCCAGTCCCTCACATTCCCACCCCCTACCCCCCCCAGTCCCTCACATCCCCACCCCCTACCCCCCCCCCCCTCACATCCCCACCCCCTACCCCCGTCCCTCACATTCCCACCCCCCCTACCCCCGTCCCTCACATTCCCACCCCTACCCCCCCCGTCCCTCACATCCCCCCCCCTACCCCCGTCCCTCACATCCCCACCCCCTACCCCCGTCCCTCACATCCCCACCCCTCCCATCCCCACCCCCTACCCCCGTCCCTCACATCCCCACCCCCTACCCCCGTCCCTCACATCCCCACCCCCTACCCCCCAGTCCCTCACATCCCCACCCCCTACCCCCCCAGTCCCTCACATCCCCACCCCCTACCCTCGTCCATCACATCCTCACCCCTTACCCCCGTCCCTCACATCTCCACCCCCTACCCCCGTCCCTCACATCCCCACCCCCTACCCCCGTCCCTCACATCCCCACCCCCTACCCCCCGTCCCTCACATTCCCACCCCCTACCCCCGTCCCTCACATTCCCACCCCCTACCCCCGTCCCTCACATCCCCACCCCCTACCCCCGTCCCTCACATCCCCACCCCCTACCCCCGTCCCTCACATTCCCACCCCCTACCCCCCCCCGTCCCTCACATCCCCACCCCCTACCCCCGTCCCTCACATCCCCACACCTACCCCCGTCCCTCACATCCCCACCCCCTACCCCCCAGTCTCACATTCCCACCCCCCCTACCCCCGTCCCTCACATTCCCACCCCCTACCCCCGTCCCTCACATCCCCACACCTGTCCCCCGTCCCTCACATCCCCACACCTGTCCCCCGTCCCTCACAGCCCCACCCCTACCCCCGTCCCTCAGATCCTCACCCCCTACCCCCGTCCCTCACATTCCCACCCCCTACCCCCGTCCACATCACATCCCCACCCCTACCCCCGTCCCTCAAATCCTCACCCCCTACCCTCGTCCCTCACATCCCCACACCTACCCCCGTCCCTCACATCCCCACCCCCTACCTCCGTCCCTCACATCCCCATCCCCCTACCCCCGTCCCTCACATCCCCACCCCCTACCTCCGTCCCTCACATCCCCACCCCCCCCACGTCCCTCACATCCCCACCTCCTACCCTTCGTCCCTCACATCCCCACCCCCTACCCCCCAGTCCCTCACATCCCCACCTCCTACCTCCGTCCCTCACATCCCCACCCCCTACCCCCGTCCCTCACATCCCCACACCTACCCCCGTCCCTCACATCCCCACACCTACCCCCGTCCCTCACATCCCCACCCCCTACCCCCCAGTCCCTCACATCCCCACACCTACCCTCGTCCCTCACATCCCCACCCCTACCCCCGTCCCTCACATCCCCACCCCCTACCCCCGTCCCTCACATCCCCACCCCCTACCCCCGTCCCTCACATCCCCACCCCCCCTACCCCCGTCCCTCACATCCCCCCACCTACCCTCGTCCCTCACATCCCCACACCTACCCCCCAGTCCCTCACATCCCCACACCCTACCCCCGTCCCTCACATCCCCACCCCCTACCCTCGTCCCTCACATCCCCACCACCTACCCCCGTCCCTCACATCCCCACACCCCCTACCCCCGTCCCTCACATCCCCACCCCCTACCCCCGTCCCTCACATCACCACACACCCCCCCTTCCCCCCAGTCCTCACATCCCCACCCCCCTACCCCCGTCCCTCACATCCCACCCCCCCTACCCCCCAGTCCCTCACATCCCCACCCCCCTACCCCCGTCCCTCACATCCCCACCCCCTACCCCCACCCCCCTCCCCCCCATCCCCACCCCTACCCCCCAGTCCCTCACATCCCCACCCCTACCCCCGTCCCTCACATTACCACCACCCCTACCCCCCAGTCTCACATCCCCACACCTACCCCCGTCCCTCACATCCCCACCCCTACCCCCCAGTCCCTCACATCCCCACCCCCCTACCCCCATCCCCACCCCCTACCCCCGTCCCTCACATCCCCACCCCTACCCTCGTCCCTCACATCCCCACCCCCTTCCCAGTCCCCCTCATCCCCACCCCCTACCCCCGTCCCTCACATTCCCACCCCCTACCCCCCAGTCTCACATCCCCACCCCCTACCCCCGTCCCTCACATCCCCACCCCTACCCCCGTCCCTCACATCCCCACCCCTCACATCCCCACCCCCTACCCCCGTCCCTCACATCCCCACCCCCTACCCCCGTCCCTCACATCCCCACCCCCTACCCCCCAGTCCCTCACATCCCCACCACCTACCCTCGTCCCTCACATCCTCACCCCTACCCCCGTCCCTCACATCTCCACCCCCTACCCCCGTCCCTCACATCCCCACCCCCTACCCCCGTCCCTCACATCCCCACCCCCTACCCCCGTCCCTCACATCCCCCACCCCCTAACCCCGTCCCTCACATTCCCACCCCCTACCCCCCCAGTCCCTCACATTCCCACCCCCTACCCCCGTCCCTCACATCCCCACCCCCTACCCCCGTCCCTCACATCCCCACCCCCTACCCCCGTCCCTCACATTCCCACCCCCTACCCCCCAGTCCCTCACATTCCCACCCCCTACCCCCCAGTCCCTCACATCCCCACCCCTACCCCCGTCCCTCACATCCCCACCCCCTACCCCCGTCCCTCACATTCCCACCCCCCTACCCCCGTCCCTCACATTCCCACCCCCTACCCCCGTCCCTCACATCCCCACACCTGTCCCCCGTCCCTCACATCCCCACACCTGTCCCCGTCCCTCACACCCCACCCCTACCCCCGTCCCTCACATCCTCACCCCCCTACCCCCCAGTCCCTCACATTCCCACCCCCTACCCCCCAGTCCCTCACATCCCCACCCCCCCTACCCCCGTCCCTCACATCCTCACCCCCCCTACCCTCGTCCCTCACATCCCCACCCCTACCCCCGTCCCTCACATCCCCACCCCCTACCCCCGTCCCTCACATCCCCACCCCCCTACCCCCCAGTCCCTCACATCCCCACCCCCTACCTCCGTCCCTCACATCCCCACCCCCTACCCACGTCCCTCACATCTCCACCCCCCTACCCCCGTCCCTCACATCCCCACCCCCTACCCCCGTCCCTCACATCCCCACCTCCTACCTCCGTCCCTCACATCCCCACCCCTACCCCCGTCCCTCACATCCCCACACCCTACCCTCGTCCCTCACATCCCCACACCTACCCCCGTCCCTCACATCCCCACCCCCTACCCCCGTCCCTCACATCCCCACCTCCTACCTCCGTCCCTCACATCCCCACCCCCCTACCCCCGTCCCTCACATCCCCACACCTACCCTCGTCCCTCACATCCCCACACCTACCCCCGTCCCTCACATCCCCACACCTACCCCCGTCCCTCACATCCCCACCCCCCCTACCCTCGTCCCTCACATCCCACACCACCTACCCTCGTCCCTCACATCCCCACCCACTACCCTCGTCCCTCACAGCCCCACCCCTACCCCCGTCCCTCACATCCCCACCCCCTACCCTCGTCCCTCACATCCCCACCCCTACCCTCGTCCCTCACATCCCCACACCTACCCCCCAGTCTCACATCCCCACACCTACCCTCGTCCCTCACATCCCCACACCTACCCCCGTCCCTCACATCCCCCCCCCACTACCCTCGTCCCTCACATCCCCACCCCCTACCCCCGTCCCTCACATCCCCACACCTTCCCCCGTCCCTCACATCCCCACCCCTACCCTCGTCCCTCACATCCCCACCCCCCTACCCCCGTCCCTCACATCCCCACTCCTACCCCCGTCCCTCACATCCCCACCCCTTCCCCCGTCCCTCACATCCCCTACCCTCGTCCCTCACATCCCCACCCCTTCCCCTGTCCCTCACATCCCCACCCCTACCCCCGTCCCTCACATCCCCACCCCCTACCCCCGTCCCTCACATCCCCACCCCTACCCTCGTCCCTCACATCCCCCCCCCCCCCCCCCCAGTCCCCCTCATCCCCACCCCCTACCCCCGTCCCTCACATTCCCACCCCCTACCCCCGTCCCTCACATCCCACCCCCTACCCCCGTCCCTCACATCCCACCCCCTACCCCCGTCCCTCACATCCCCACCCCCTACCCCCGTCCCTCACATCCCCACCCCCTACCCCCCAGTCCCTCACATCCCCACCCCCCTACCCCCGTCCCTCACATCCCCACCCCCTACCCCAGTCCCTCACATCCCCACCCCCTACCCCCGTCCCTCACATCCTCACCCCTACCCCCGTCCCTCACATCTCCACCCCCTACCCCCGTCCCTCACATCCCCACCCCCCTACCCCCGTCCACATCACATCCTCACCCCCTACCCCCGTCCCTCACATTCCCACCCCCTACCCCCGTCCCTCACATCCCCACCCCCTACCCCCGTCCCTCACATCCCCACCCCCCTACCCCCGTCCCTCACATCCCCACCCCCTCCATCCCCACCCCCTACCCCCGTCCCTCACATCCCCACCCCCTACCCCCCCAGTCCCTCACATCCCCACCCCCTACCCCCCCTCACATCCCCACCCCCTACCCCCCAGTCCCTCACATCCCCACCCCCTACCCTCGTCCATCACATCCTCACCCCTACCCCCGTCCCTCACATCTCCACCCCCTACCCCCGTCCCTCACATCCCCCCCCCCTACCCCCGTCCCTCACATCCCACCCCCCCTACCCCCGTCCCTCACATTCCCACCCCCTACCCCCGTCCCTCACATTCCCACCCCCTACCCCCGTCCCTCACATCCACACCCCCTACCCCCGTCCCTCACATCCCCACCCCCTACCCCCGTCCCTCACATTCCCACCCCCTACCCCCCCCGTCCCTCACATTCCCACTCCCTACCCCCGTCCCTCACATCCCCACCCCCTACCCCCGTCCCTCACATCCCCACCCCCTACCCCCGTCCCTCACATCCCCACCCCTCACATCCCCCCCCCTACCCCCCCCGTCCCTCACATCCCCACCCCCTACCCCCGTCCCTCACATCCCCACCCCCTACCCCCGTCCCTCACATCCCACACCCCCTACCCCCGTCCCTCACATCCCCACCCCCTACCCTCGTCCATCACATCCTCACCCCTTCCCCCGTCCCTCACATCTCCACCCCCTACCCCCGTCCCTCACATCCCCACCCCCTACCCCCCCAGTCTCACATCCCCACCCCCCCTACCCCCGTCCCTCACATTCCCCCCCCCTACCCCCGTCCCTCACATTCCCACCCCCTACCCCCCATCCCTCACATCCCCACCCCCTACCCCCCGTCCCTCACATCCCCACCCCCCTACCCCCGTCCCTCACATTCCCACCCCCTACCCCCGTCCCTCACATCCCCACCCCCCTACCCCCGTCCCGCACATCCCCACCCCTACCCCCGTCCCTCACATCCCCACCCCCCTACCCCCGTCCCTCACATTCCCACCCCCTACCCCCGTCCCTCACATTCCCCCCCCCTACCCCCGTCCCTCACATCCCCACACCTGTCCCCCGTCCCTCACATCCCCACACCTGTCCTCGTCCCTCACAGCCCCACCCCTACCCCCGTCCCTCAGATCCTCACCCCCTACCCCCGTCCCTCACATTCCCACCCCCTACCCCCCCGTCCCTCACATCCCCACCCCTACCCCCGTCCCTCAAATCCTCACCCCCTACCCTCGTCCCTCACATCCCCACACCTACCCCCGTCCCTCACATCCCCACCCCCTACCTCCGTCCCTCACATCCCCATCCCCCTACCCCCGTCCCTCACATCCCCACCCCCTACCTCCGTCCCTCACATCCCCACCCCTACCCACGTCCCTCACATCCCCACCTCCTACCTTCGTCCCTCACATCCCCACCCCCTACCCCCGTCCCTCACATCCCCACCTCCTACCTCCCGTCCCTCACATCCCCACCCCCTACCCCCGTCCCTCACATCCCCACACCTACCCTCGTCCCTCACATCCCCACACCTACCCCCGTCCCTCACATCCCCACCCCCTACCCCCGTCCCTCACATCCCCACACCTACCCTCGTCCCTCACATCCCCACACCTACCCCCGTCCCTCACATCCCCACCCCCTACCCCCCCAGTCCCTCACATCCCCCCCTCCTACCCCCGTCCCTCACATCCCCACCCCCTACCCCCGTCCCTCACATCCCCACACCTACCCTCGTCCCTCACATCCCCACACCTACCCCCGTCCCTCACATCCCCACACCTACCCCCGTCCCTCACATCCCCACCCCCTACCCTCGTCCCTCACATCCCCACCACCTACCCCCGTCCCTCATATCCCCACCCCCTACCCCCGTCCCTCACATCCCCACCCCCTACCCCCGTCCCTCACATCCCCACACCTTCCCCCGTCCCTCACATCCCCACCCCTACCCCCGTCCCTCACATCCCCACCCCCTACCCCCGTCCCTCACATCCCCACCCCTACCCCCGTCCCTCACATCCCCACCCCCTACCCCCGTCCCTCACATCCCCACCCCTACCCCCGTCCCTCACATCCCCACCCCCTACCCCGTCCCTCACATCCCCACCCCCTACCCCCGTCCCTCACATCCCTACCCCCTACCCCCGTCCCTCACATCCCCACCCCCTACCCCCCAGTCCCTCACATCCCCACCCCTACCCCCGTCCCTCACATCCCCACCCCCTTCCCCCCCGTCCCTCACATCCCGACCCCCCTACCCCCGTCCCTCACATCCCCACCCCTACCCTCGTCCCTCACATCCCCACCCCCTACCCCCCCTGTCCCCCACATCCCCACCCCTACCCTCGTCCCTCACATCCCCACCCCTACCCTCGTCCCTCACATCCCCACCCTCTACCCCCGTCCCTCACATCCCCACACCTTCCCCCGTCCCTCACATCCCCACCCCTACCCTCGTCCCTCACATCCCCACCCCTCACATCCACACCCCCCTACCCCCGTCCCTCACATCCCCACCCCCTACCCCCGTCCCCCACATCCCCACCCCTACCCTCGTCCCTCACATCCCCACCCCCAACCCCCGTCCCTCACATCCCCACCCTCTACCCCCGTCCCTCACATCCCCACACCTTCCCCCATCCCTCACATCCCCACCCCCTACCCCCGTCCCTCACATCCCCACACCTTCCCCCGTCCCTCACATCCCCACCCCTACCCTCGTCCCTCACATCCCCACCCCTCACATCCCCACCCCCTACCCCCGTCCCTCACATCCCCACCCCCTACCCCCCAGTCCCACATCCCCACCCCTACCCTCGTCCCTCACATCCCCACCCCCTACCCCCGTCCCTCACATCCCCACCCTCTACCCCCGTCCCTCACATCCCCACACCTTCCCCCGTCCCTCACATCCCCACCCCTACCCCCGTCCCTCACATCCCCACCCCCTACCCCCGTCCCTCACATCCCACCCCCTACCCTCGTCCCTCACATCCCCACCCCCTACCCCCGTCCCTCACATCCCCACACCTTCCCCCGTCCCTCACATCCCCACCCCTACCCTCGTCCCTCACATCCCCACCCCCTACCCCCGTCCCTCACATCCCCACACCTTCCCCCGTCCCATCACATCCCCTACCCTCGTCCCTCACATCCCCACCCCTTCCCCTGTCCCTCACATCCCCACCCCCTACCCCCGTCCCTCACATCCCCACCACCTACCCCCGTCCCTCACATCCCCACCCCTACCCTCGTCCCTCACATCCCCACCCCCTTCCCCCGTCCCCCTCATCCCCACCCCCCCTACCCCCGTCCCTCACATTCCCACCCCCAACCCCCGTCCCTCACATCCCCACCCCCTACCCCCGTCCCTCACATCCCCACCCCCTACCCCCGTCCCTCACATCCCCACCCCTCACATCCCCACCCCCTACCCCCGTCCCTCACATCCCCACCCCCTACCCCCGTCCCTTACATCCCCACCCCCTACCCCCGTCCCTCACATCCCCACCCCCTACCCTCGTCCCTCACATCCTCACCCCTACCCCCGTCCCTCACATCTCCACCCCCTACCCCCGTCCCTCACATCCCCACCCCCTACCCCCGTCCCTCACATCCCCACCCCCTACCCCCGTCCCTCACATTCCCACCCCCCCTACCCCCGTCCCTCACATTCCCACCCCCTACCCCCGTCCCTCACATTCCCACCCCCTACCCCCCGTCCCTCACATCCCCACCCCCTACCCCCGTCCCTCAAATCCCCACCCCCTACCCCCGTCCCTCACATTCCCACCCCCTACCCCAGTCCCTCACATTCCCACCCCCCTACCCCCGTCCCTCACATCCCCACACCTACCCCCGTCCCTCACATCCCCACCCCCTACCCCCGTCCCTCACATTCCCACCCCCTACCCCCGTCCCTCACATTCCCACCCCCTACCCCCGTCCCTCACATCCCCACACCTGTCCCCCGTCCCTCACATCCCCACACCTGTCCCCGTCCCTCACAGCCCCACCCCCTACCCCCGTCCCTCACATCCCCACCCCTACCCCCGTCCCTCAAATCCTCACCCCCTACCCTCGTCCCTCACATCCCCACACCTACCCCCGTCCCTCACATCCCCACCCCCTACCTCCGTCCCTCACATCCCCACCCCCTACCCCCGTCCCTCACATCCCCACCCCCTACCTCCGTCCCTCACATCCCCACCCCCTACCCACGTCCCTCACATCCCCACCACCTACCTCCGTCCCTCACATCCCCACCCCCTACCCCCGTCCCTCACATCCCCACCTCCTACCTCCGTCCCTCACATCCCCACCCCCTACCCCCGTCCCTCACATCCCCACACCTACCCTCGTCCCTCACATCCCCACACCTACCCCCGTCCCTCACATCCCCACCCCCTACCCCCGTCCCTCACATCCCCACCTCCTACCTCCGTCCCTCACATCCCCACCCCCTACCCCCGTCCCTCACATCCCCACACCTACCCTCGTCCCTCACATCCCCACACCTACCCCCGACCCTCACATCCCCACACCTACCCCCGTCCCTCACATCCCCACCCCCTACCCTCGTCCCTCACATCCCCACCCACTACCCACGTCCCTCACATCCCCACCCACTACCCTCGTCCCTCACAGCCCCACCCCTACCCCCGTCCAGTAGTAGGGTGTGCGACGGGAAAAAAAGTACCTGTGCGCCCCAAGGGTTTCAGGTAAATTTAGAATATCCCCTGTGCGCCCCAAGGGTTTCAGGTAAATTTAGAATATCCCCTGTGCGCCCCAAGGGTTTCAGGTCCAAAGGGAAAAAAAGTACCTGTGCGCCCCAAGGGTTTCAGGTCTGGGAAAAAAAGTACCTGTGCGCCCCAAGGGTTTCAGGTCCAAAGGGAAAAAAGGTACCTGTGCGCCCCAAGGGTTTCAGGTAAATTTAGAATATCCCCTGTGCGCCCCAAGGGTTTCAGGTAAATTTAGAATATCCCCTGTGCGCCCCAAGGGTTTCAGGTAAATTTAGAAAATCGTGTATAGCGCTTGGGGTTTTCAGGTAAATTTTGTCAGTCGCAGATTTTAGAAGTAAGGATTTCTTATGAGAAAAATAATTTCCGAGACTTAGAAGTTTGTTAAAGCCTTATGGGAGAAATTCAAATAACGTGTGTAGCACTTTAGGGCTTCCAGGAGAACTCTACGGACATATTTTACATGTTTTCAACTTACAAAATCGTCTATGTAAGCCTTAGTTATTCATATAAATTTAGAAAATCACCTGTGTAAGTCATTGTTTTCAGGGTTTCGTACATCACACCCCCCTCCCTCCCCCCCTTACCTCGCAATCTGTCGCCTCACCTGTGTTTACTTTACGCCCAGTCAGCCAGTCCTCTTAATCTTATCTTATCTTCTCATAATATCTGGACCGTCCCTCCTCTCTCTCTCTCTCTCCTTTCATTCAGTTCTACTATTTTCCAACTATTTTCCAACATCGTATGTTTGCTCCTTTTCATTAAGCAAGTCAGTATGTTTGCTCCTTTTCATTAAGCAAGTCAGTTTTACACAAATAAATCATGTTAGTAAGCAAGTTCTAGCTCACGTTCCCCACCTTAGTCCCCTGTCGTATAAAGAATACTATCATTCTAAAATTTAAAAATAATCATATTTCAAATGTAGTTCAATACAGTAATTTAGTTACCAAGCTCCAGCTCTTGTCCTCCGCCTTAGCTCTCTCTCGTATCTTCGTTAGTATCAGTCCAATTTCCCTGAAATTTCTACCCTCTGTATTTCAGACATAGTTTAGTAAATGCAAACAATTATCAAACTCTAGCTCTTGTCCCCAGCTTAGTTCATTTGTACAAAATCATTAGTAACAGTCCAAATTCCCTGAGATTTTTAGCCTCTGTATTTCAGACACCGTAAATAAGATCAAAACAGTTACCAAGCTCCAGCTCTTGTCCTCCGCCTTAGCTCTCTCTCGTATCTTCGTTAGTAACAGATCAATTCCCCTGAAATTTCTACCCTCTGTATTTCAGACACCGTAAATAAAATCAAAATAGTTATCGAGCTCCAGCTCTCGTCCCCGCCTTAATTCTCTTTCGTATCTTTGTAAATAACCCATCAATTTCCCTAAAATTAAAAGCAGACATACTTCAAAGTTAGTAAATAAGATCAAGTCAGTTACTGAGCTCCAGCTCTCGTCCCCGCCTTAGTTCTCTTTCATATCTTTGTAAATAAACCATCAATTTCCCTGAAATTTTTACCCTCTGTATTTCAGACATAGTAAATATGAAGTAAACAATTATAAAACTCTAGCTCTTGTCCTCTGTCCAAGCTCACTTTTGTAAAATCATTACTCTCAGTCCAAATCACCCAACTACATTTTCAGACATAGTAAATAAAAACCAGTTCAGTTATCAAGTTTCAACTCTTGTGCCCCAGCTTAGTTCATTTGTACAAGTTCTTTATTTTCCAACTAAATCACCCTGAGATTTAAGATCACCGTATTTCTAACGTAGTAAAATTAATCGGGGCATTAACCAAGCTCCATTCCCTCTGCCTTAGATCATCAGACATAAATATTTTCGATCAAGTCCGTCTCCAGCTTAACTCTTACCCTTTCCCTCCCTTACCTTCTCATCCCCAACTTATCCAAACCTTCAATAATCGTACTGTATTTGCATATTTTCTCTATATTCACTGTGTTCTTCGTATTCTCATCCGTGTTCACTCCATGTTCTTCAAAATGTTCACAGTCCCATTCAGTTCATATTTTCACAAGTATCTCCATTTTTTATGTAATCTTTCTCTTAGTCTCATTATGTTCTCTACAAATTCTAGTCATATTTTCTATGTTTTCATATTCATCACATGTTCTCTTTACAACTTTTATACTCAATATTCATGCTAACTTCCATATTTTTTGTGTTCTTTGTCAATATTCATGTTCCTCTACAAGTTCATGTTCCTCACAAGATCACTTCGTTTTCACCTTCACTTACATGTTTTCTACATTCTTTGTCATATTCTCCATGTTCTTCACAAGTCCATTGTTCATTCTTTGTATTCCCTATTCTCCTTATCATGTTTTCATGTTCTCTGTAAGTTCATATTCCCAGCATGTTCACTGTATTCATCAACTTTTTCTTACATGTTTTCTGTGTTCACCGTATGTTCACTGTGTTCATTCCCTTACTTAACCTCAATTTTTTTATGTTCTTTGTTTTCTTCCATTCACTAACTAGTTCTTTGTCAAATATTAGCATCAGCAATACAGTTTCCTCAACAATTTTAGTCACCAAGTTTTTATTTGCAAAACTATGTCAAAGTAATTCTCGTAGTCAACTTAATAGTTCTACCAACCCCGTTCTTAAACAAATCTACAATTTATTCAGTTCCAAATTTACAAAGACAAACCTTTCTCTTAGCTGAAAATTGTCAAAGGAAACTTTTTTCAGCACTTTCTTAACAGGCGCTATGTTTCATCAAGAAAAATTGTCAAAGGAAACTTTCCAAAACTGTTCATAACTAGCTTTTATCCATCGTCAATCAACTAAAATAATAACTTTCATCATTTCTTAACTAAACTTATTCCCCAGTCATCAGAAAATAACCGTGTTCATCATGTTTCATTGCCATTTCTTAACTAAAATTATCTGCCAATCATCAGAAAAAGTCATGTTCATCATGTTTTGTCTTTTTGCTTAACTAAAATTATGTTTTTTCAAGTAAGAAAAAATAACCAAAGATATCTTTCATCGCTGTTCTTAACTGACATTATACTTTGGGGAGCACAAAAATAGTCTCCCTCGTCATGTTTTGTCTTTTTCCTTAACTAAAGTATTCATCAGTCAACTAAAAATAATTGCTTCATCATGTTTCCTTGTCATTTCTTAACTGAAATATCACTTCTCTCATCTGAAATAGTCAGGATTAACCTCATTCAACACCGTTCTTAACTAAAGTAACCTTTTGCTTAGCTAAAAATTGTCAAAGGAATCTTTTCAGCACTGTTCATAACTAACTTTATCCATCGTCAAGTAAGAAAATATAGTCAAAGATATCTATCATCGTCGTTCTTAACTGACATTTATACTTTGTGGAGCACTAAAATAGTCAAATGTTACTTTTTCAACACTTTCGTAACTAAAATTATATGTCGCTAAGTAAGAAAAATAGTCAAAGGTGCTCTTCTTTACACCAAAGTTACTCTTCGAGAAATCAAAGACTCTCTTCAATACATCAAGGACTTACTCAAAGACACCAAAGTTACACTCTAAGACATCCTTCGAGACATCAAAGACTTCAATGGGACTCTTCCATTCATCAAAGACATTCTCTAAGCCCTCAAAGTTATTCTCAGCACAATCAAAAGTTATTCCAAGACAACAAAAGTCATTCTCAGAGCTATCAAAATTATTCTCGGAGTCATCAAAAGGTATTCTCTAACTCACTTTTGGTCATTAAAGTTAAGTTCTATGTTATAAAAGTTTGTCTCAGAGACATCTAAAGTTAATCTTAGAGTTATCAAATGTAATCTCTAACTCTCTTTTGTTCATCAAAGTTGATCTCAGAGTTAACAAAGGTAATCTCTAACTCACTCTCGTTCATCAAAGTTATTCAAAGAGCTAACAAAAGTTATTCTCAGAGTCACCTTCGTTCTTCAGAGAAACTTTCCAAAACATCTTTATTCATCAAAGTTATTCTCAGAGGCATAAAAGTCATTCTCAGAGCTATCAAACTTGTTCTCAAAGTCATCAAACTTATTCACAGAGTCATCAAAGTTAATCTAAGACATCATTTTTCATCAAAGATATTCTCTCTAAACCATCAATGTTCTTCTCTAAGACATAAAAGTTATTCTCAGAGTCACCTTCGTTCGTCAGAGAAACTTTCCAAAACATCTTTGTTCAACAAACTTGTTTTCAAAGTCATCAAAAGTTAATCTAAGACATCTGCTTTCATCAAAGTTATTTTCAGAGACATCTAAAGTTACTCTCAGAGCTATCAAACTTGTTCTCAGAGTCATCAAATGTTATTCTCGAAGTCATCAAAGTTATTTTCAGAGGCATCTAAAGTTAATTTCTATGTTATAAAGTTATTCTCAGAGACATCTAAAGTCAATCTTGGTCATCAAAGTTATTTTCAGAGACATCAATGTTGTTCTCCAAGACATCAAAGATGTTCTCAAAATCATAAAAGTTATTCCCAGAGCTATCAAAGTTAATCTCAGAGTTATCCAAAGATATTCTCATGTCCACAAAAGTTATTCCAAGAGACGTCAAAGTTGTTGTTTCAAAGACATCAAAGTTAATCTCAGAGTTATCCAAAGACATTCTCAGAGACATCTAAAGTTATTCTCTAAGACATCAAAGTTGTTCTAAGAGTTATCAAAAGTTATTCTCAGTCATGATATGTTATTCTCTAACTCACTTCCATTTATCAAAGACATTCTCTAAGTCCTGAAAGTTATTCTCTAAGACAACAAAGTCTTTCAGAGCTACCAAAGATGTTCTCTAAATCATAAAAGTTAATCTTAACTCACCTTCGTTCATTAGAGAAACTTTCCAATCCATATTCGTTGACCAGAGTTATTCTCTGAGTCATCAAAGCGATCTCTAATTCATCTTCGTTCTCCAAAGTTGTTCTCTAAGACACCTTCATTCATCAAAGAAACTCTCCTTCTTCCATCATGTTATTCTTTAAGACATCTTCAGTCATAAAATTTTCTCTCCAAAATGTAACTAGTTCAGCTTTTCATACCAAACCTGCATTTCTGTTAAAACATATTTTCTTAGTTGCTTTACCCTAAAACTGTTCTCTGAACTACACTGTTCAAACCTACGTAACCTATCCTCTCCACCCAATGTTACTTAGTTAACGTAACGTTCCTAAACCTAGCTTTACCTATCCTAACCTAACTTACCTTACCTTCCCTATCTTACCTAACTTTACCTATCCTAACATAACTTACCTTACCTTCCCTAACTTAACCTAACTTTACCTATCCTAACTTAACTTGCCTTTCATAACCTAACTTTACCTATCCTAACATAACTTACCTTACCTTCCCTATCTTACCTAACTTTACCTATCCTAACATAACTCACCTTACCTTCCCCAACTTAACCTAACTTTACCTATCCTAACTTAACTTACCTAACTTATTCTGCTTAACATAACTTACCTTACCTTCCCTATCTTACCTAACTTTACCTATCCTATCCTAACCTAACTTGTCTTACCTAACTTAATCTTACTTTCCCAAACTGATGTATCCTAACTTATCTAGTCCAACCAGACATGATCTAACTTAAGTATTCCTTCTTGTCTTTGTGTTTCGTCAATCATTGTCTCATATTCATTTACTCATTTCATTAGTTAATTTCTCAAATGGTCACTTATGCATTTCAAGTGCTATTTGTTAGAGATTGGATATTTAAGCATTTCAAAGAATTATAATTTCTCAAATGGACGTTTTTGCATTTCAAGTGCTATTTGTTAGAGATTGAATATTTAAGCATTTCAAAGAATTTTTGTTATATATGGGCATTTACTCATTTCAAGGGATAATTTCTCAAATGGACGTTTTTGCATTTCAAGTGTTATTTGTTTAAGATTGGGTATTTAACCATTTCAAAGGATTTTTGTTATATATGGGAACTTACTCGTTTCAAGGGCTAATTTCTCAAATGGTCATTTTTGCAGATCAAGGGTTATTTGTTAAAGTTCATCAAGTTGCCCATAAGTTGTATTAGTAGGTTCTATCTTATGTTCTTATTCCCCAACCCCTTAACCTAACCTCTTGTAATCGTAGTGTATTTAGTAGGTTCTATCTTATGTTCTTATTCCCCAACCCTTTAACCTAACCTTTCAGATGTAGTTTGTTGAATATATTATATTTTCCTAACCTTTCAGATGTAGTTTGTTGAATATATTATCCTTTTCCTAACCTTTCAGATGTAGTTTTGTTTCTCCTTTTTGTATATTTTTACCCAAACCCACCATCCCACTTAACCTTCTTTCCTTCTTTACTTTGATTTCACATATAAGTTCATTCTTTATCATAGTAATAATAAAATTACAATAGTAAAGAATCAGATCTACTAAGACTTGAAATTGAGAAACAAGAGCTCAAGGGATTGAGAGCATGAAAGAAGAGCAAGGAGTAAGAGAGAGGGGGCGGAAGAAAATGGGACCAAAGAAGAGAGAATGAGAGAGAGTGTGGGCATGGGAGCACTAAGACTTGAATTGAGAAAAAGAAAAACTAAGTGAATGAGAATGAGGGTGTGAGAATGGGAGCAATAAGACTTGAATTGAGAAAAAGAAAAAGAAAAACTAAGTGAATGAGAATGAGGGTGTGAGAATGGGAGCAATAAGACTTGAATTTGAGAAACAAGAGAGCATTTGAGCAAATGAGGGAGAGAGAGGGGAGGAAGAGAGAGAAATAAGGGAGAGAGATAGAAAGGAGGGTTAGAAGGAGTAGGAGAATCAAAGTAAAGAAGGAATACTTAAGTTAGATCATGTCTGGTTGGACTAGATAAGTTAGGATACATCAGTTTGGGAAAGTAAGATTAAGTTAGGTAAGACAAGTTAGGTTAGGATAGGATAGGTAAAGTTATGAAGGTAAGTTATGTTAAGCAGAATAAGTTAGGTAAGTTAAGTTAGGATAGGTAAAGTTAGGTAAGATAGGGAAGGTAAGGTAAGTTATGTTAAGCAGAATAAGTTAGGTAAGTTAAGTTAGGATAGGTAAAGTTAGGTAAGATAGAGAAGGTAAGGTAAGTTATGTTAAGCAGAATAAGTTAGGCAAGTTAAGTTAGGATAGGTAAAGTTAGCTTAAGTTAGGGAAGGTAAGGTAAGTTATGTTAGGATAGGTAAAGTTAGGTAAGATAGGTAAGGTATGTTAGGATAGGTAAAGCTAGGTTTAGGAACGTTACGTTAACTAAGTAACATTGGGTGGAGAGGATAGGTTACGTAGGTTTGAACAGTGTAGTTCAGAGAACAGTTTTAGGGTAAAGCAACTAAGAAAATATGTTTTAACAGAAATGCAGGTTTGGTATGAAAAGCTGAACTAGTTACATTTTGGAGAGAAAATTTTATGACTGAAGATGTCTTAAAGAATAACATGATGGAAGAAGGAGAGTTTCTTTGATGAATGAAGGTGTCTTAGAGAACAACTTTGGAGAACGAAGATGAATTAGAGATCGCTTTGATGACTCTGAGAATAACTCTGGTCAACGAATATGGATTGGAAAGTTTCTCTAATGAACGAAGGTGAGTTAAGATTAACTTTTATGATTTAGAGAACATCTTTGGTAGCTCTGAGAAAGACTTTGTTGTCTTAGAGAATAACTTTCAGGACTTAGAGAATGTCTTTGATGAATGGAAGTGAGTTAGAGAATAACATATCATGACTGAGAATAACTTTTGATAACTCTTAGAACAACTTTGATGTCTTAGAGAATAACTTTAGATGTCTCTGAGAATGTCTTTGGATAACTCTGAGATTAACTTTGAAGTCTTTGAAACAACTTTGACGTCTCTTGGAATAACTTTTGTGGACATGAGAATATCTTTGGATAACTCTGAGATTAACTTTGATAGCTCTGGGAATAACTTTTATGATTTTGAGAACATCTTTGATGTCTTGGAGAACAACATTGATGTTTAGAGAACAACTTTGATGACCAAGATTAACTTTAGATGTCTCTGAGAATAACTTTATAACATAGAAATTAACTTTAGATGTCTCTGAAAATAACTTTGATGACTTCGAGAATAACATTTGATGACTCTGAGAACAAGTTTGATAGCTCTGAGAATAACTTTAGATGTCTCTGAAAATAACTTTGATGAAAGAAGATGTCTTAGATTAACTTTTGATGACTTTGAAAACAAGTTTGATGAACAAAGATGTTTTGAAAGTTTCTCTGACGAACGAAGGTGAGTCTGAGAATAACTTTTATGTCTTAGAGAAGAACATTGATGGTTTAGAGAGAATATCTTTGATGAAAAATGATGTCTTAGATTAACTTTGATGACTCTGTGAATAAGTTTGATGACTTTGAGAACAAGTTTGATAGCTCTGAGAATGACTTTTATGCCTCTGAGAATAACTTTGATGAATAAAGATGTTTTGGAAAGTATCTCTGAAGAACGAAGGTGACTCTGAGAATAACTTTTGTTAGCTCTTTGAATAACTTTGATGAACGAGAGTGAGTTAGAGATTACCTTTGTTAACTCTGAGATCAACTTTGATGAACAAAAGAGAGTTAGAGATTACATTTGATAACTCTAAGATTAACTTTAGATGTCTCTGAGACAAACTTTTATAACATAGAACTTAACTTTAATGACCAAAAGTGAGTTAGAGAATACCTTTTGATGACTCCGAGAATAATTTTGATAGCTCTGAGAATGACTTTTGTTGTCTTGGAATAACTTTTGATTGTGCTGAGAATAACTTTGAGGGCTTAGAGAATGTCTTTGATGAATGGAAGAGTCCCATTGAAGTCTTTGATGTCTCGAAGGATGTCTTAGAGTGTAACTTTGGTGTCTTTGAGTAAGTCCTTGATGTATTGAAGAGTGTCTTTGATTTCTCGAAGAGTAACTTTGGTGTAACGGAGAGCACCTTTGACTATTTTTCTTACTTAGCGACATATAATTTTAGTTACGAAAGTGTTGAAAAAGTTACATTTGACTATTTTAGTGCTCCACAAAGTATAAATGTCAGTTAAGAACGACGATGATAGATATCTTTGACTATATTTTCTTACTTGACGATGGATAAAGTTAGTTATGAACACTGCTGAAAAGATTCCTTTGACAATTTTTAGCTAAGCGAAAGGTTGTTTTAGTTAAGAACGGTGTTGAATGAGGTTAATCCTGACTATTTTCAGATGAGAGAAGTGATATTTCAGTTAAGAAATGACAAGGAAACATGATGAAGTAACTATTTTTAGTTGCCCGATGAATACTTTTAGTTGAGCAAAAGCCAAAACATGATGAACATGACTTTTTCTGATGATTGGCAGATAATTTTAGTTAAGAAATGACAATGAAACATGATGAACACGGTTATTTTCTGATGAATGGGGAATATGTTTAGTTAAGAAATGATGAAAGTTATTATTTTTAGTTGATTGACGATGGATAAAAGCTAGTTATGAACAGTTTTGGAAAGTTTCCTTTGACATTTTTTCTTGATGAAACATAGCACCTGTTAAGAAAGTGCTGAAAAAGTTTCCTTTGACAATTTTTAGCTAAGAGAAAGGTTGTTTTAGTTAAGAACAGTGTTGAACGAGGCTATTTCTGACTATTTTTAGTTGACTGGATAATAGGTTTAGTTATGAACAGTGTTGGAAAGATTCCTTTGACAATTTTTTGGTTGATTGGATAATAAGTTAGTTGAGAAATGAGGAAAGTGACTATGTTTCAGTTGATTGGCGAAAGATTTTTAGTTAAGAAGTTACAAGAAAGGTTTGTCTTTTGTAAATTTGGAACTGAATAAAGTGTAGATTTGTTTAAGAACATGGCTGGTAGAACTATTAAGTTGACAACGAGAATTACTTTGATATAGTTTTGAAAATAAAACTTGGTGACTAAAATTGTTGAGGGAACTGTAATGCAGTATAATATTATTTGACAAAGAACTAGTTAGTGAATGGAAGAAACAAAGAACATAAAAAATTGAGGTTAAGTAAGGGAATGAACACAGTGAACATACGGTGAACACAGAAAACATGTAAGAAACAGTTGATGAATAGAGTGAACATGCAGGGAATATGAACTTATAGAGAATATGAAGACATGATAAGGAACATAGGGAATACAAAGAATGAACACTGAACATGTGAAGAACAAGCTAAGAACATTGAGAACATGAATATTGACAAAGAACACAAAATATGGAAGTTAGCATGAATATTGAGTATAAAAGTTGTAAAGAGAACATGTGATGAATATGAAAACATAGAAAATATGACTAGAATTTGTAGAGAACATAATGAGACTAAGAGAAAGATTACATAAAAAATGGAGATACTTGTGAAAATATGAACTGAATGGGACTGTGAACATTTTGAAGAACATGGAGTGAACATAGAAAACATGGACAAAATGTGAAGAACACAGCTGAATATAGAAAAAATATGCAAATACAGTATGATTATTGAAGGTTTTGATACGTTGGGGATTGATACGTTGGGGATGAGAAGGGTAAAGTAAATACTCTGATAAACAGATAGGCTGGAGAGGGACTTGATCGAATATATTTATGTCTGATGATCTAAGGCTGAGGAAATGGAGCTTGGTTAATGCCCCGATTAATTTTACTACGTTAGAAATACGGTGATCTTAAATCTCAGGGTGATTTAGTTGGAAAATAAAGAACTTGTACAAAAGAACTAAGCTGGGGCACAAGAGTTGAAACTTGATAACTGAACTGGTTTTTATTTACTATGTCTGAAAATGTAGTTGGGTGATTTGGACTGAGAGTAATGATTTTACAAAAGTGAGCTTGGACAGAGGACAAGAGCTAGAGTTTTATAATTGTTTGCATTTACTAAACTATGTCTGAAATACAGAGGGTAAAAATTTCAGGGAAATTGATGGTTTATTTACAAAGATATGAAAGAGAACTAAGGCGGGGACGAGAGCTGGAGCTCAGTAACTGACTTGATCTTATTTACTAACTTTGAAGTATGTCTGCTTTTAATTTTAGGGAAATTGATGGGTTATTTACAAAGATACGAAAGAGAATTAAGGCGGGGACGAGAGCTGGAGCTCGATAACTATTTTGATTTTATTTACGGTGTCTGAAATACAGAGGGTAGAAATTTCAGGGGAATTGATCTGTTACTAACGAAGATACGAGAGAGAGCTAAGGCGGAGGACAAGAGCTGGAGCTTGGTAACTGTTTTGATCTTATTTACGGTGTCTGAAATACAGAGGGTAGAAATTTCAGGGAATTTGGACTGTTACTAATGATTTTGTACAAATGAACTAAGCTGGGGACAAGAGCTAGAGTTTGATAATTGTTTGCATTTACTAAACTATGTCTGAAATACAGAGGGTAGAAATTTCAGGGAAATTGGACTGATACTAACGAAGATACGAGAGAGAGCTAAGGCGGAGGACAAGAGCTGGAGCTTGGTAACTAAATTACTGTATTGAACTACATTTGAAATATGATTATTTTAAAATTTTAGAGGGATTGGAATGATAGTATTCTTTATACGACAGGGGACTAAGGTGGGGAACGTGAGCTAGAACTTGCTTACTAACATGATTTATTTGTGTAAAACTGACTTGCTTAATGAAAAGGAGCAAACATACTGACTTGCTTAATGAAAAGGAGCAAACATACGATGTTGGAAAATAGTTGAACTGAACTGAATGAAAGGAGAGAGAGAGAGAGAGAGAGGAGGGACGGTCCAGATATTATGGATAAGATAAGATAAGATTAAGAGCCGACTGACTGGCTGGGCGCAAAGTAAATAAAGGTGATGCGACAGATTGCGAGGTAAGGGGGAGAGGGAGGGGGGGTGTGATGTACGAAACCCTGAAAACCATGACTTACACAGGTGCTTTTCTAAATTTATATGAATAACTAAGGCTTACATAGACGATTTTGTAAGTTGAAAACATGTAAAATATGTCCGTAGAGTTCTCCTGGAAGCCCTAAAGTGCTACACATGTTATTTGAATTTCTCCCATAAGGCCTTAACAAACTTCTAAGTCTCGGAAATTATTTTTCTTATAAGAACTTTAGCAAACTCGTATGACATTATTTTTCATTATAAGAATTCCCTAATTCTAAATCTGTGACTCCCCAAATTCGCCTGAAAACCCTTGGGGCGCACAGGGGATATTCTAAATTTACCTGAAACCCTTGGGGCGCACAGGGGATATTCTAAATTTACCTGAAACCCTTGGGGCGCACAGGGGATTTTTCTCCCAGAAAAAAAAAATCCCCTGTGCGTCGCACACCCTACTACTCCGTCCCTCACATCCCCACCCCCTACCCTCGTCCCTCACATCCCCACCCCTACCCTCGTCCCTCACATCCCCACACCTACCCCCGTCCCTCACATCCCCACACCTACCCTCGTCCCTCACATCCCCACACCTACCCCTGTCCCTCACATCCCCACCCACTACCCTCGTCCCTCACATCCCCACCCCCTACCCCCGTCCCTCACATCCCCACACCTTCCCCCGTCCCTCACATCCCCACCCCTACCCTCGTCCCTCACATCCCCACCCCCTACCCCCGTCCCTCACATCCCCACACCTTCCCCCGTCCCTCACATCCCCTACCCTCGTCCCTCACATCCCCACCCCTCCCCTGTCCCTCACATCCCCACCCCTACCCCCGTCCCTCACATCCCCACCACCTACCCCCGTCCCTCACATCCCCACCCCTACCCTCGTCCCTCACATCCCCACCCCCTTCCCCCGTCCCCCTCATCCCCACCCCCTACCCCCGTCCCTCACATTCCCACCCCCTACCCCCGTCCCTCACATCCCCACCCCCTACCCCCGTCCCTCACATCCCCACCCCCTACCCCCGTCCCTCACATCCCCACCCCTCACATCCCCACCCCCTACCCCCGTCCCTCACATCCCCACCCCCTACCCCCGTCCCTCACATCTCCACCCCCTACCCCCGTCCCTCACATTCCCACCCCCTACCCCCGTCCCTCACATTCCCACCCCCTACCCCCGTCCCTCACATCCCCACCCCCTACCCCCGTCTCTCACATCCCCACCCCCTACCCCCGTCCCTCACATTCCCACCCCCTACCCCCGTCCCTCACATTCCCACCCCCTACCCCCGTCCCTCACATCCCCACACCTACCCCCGTCCCTCACATCCCCACCCCCTACCCCCGTCCCTCACATTCCCACCCCCTACCCCCGTCCCTCACATTCCCACCCCCTACCCCCGTCCCTCACATCCCCACACCTGTCCCCCGTCCCTCACATCCCCACACCTGTCCCCGTCCCTCACAGCCCCACCCCTACCCCCGTCCCTCAGATCCTCACACCCTACCCCCGTCCCTCACATTCCCACCCCCTACCCCCGTCCCTCACATCCCCACCCCTACCCCCGTCCCTCAAATCCTCACCCCCTACCCTCGTCCCTCACATCCCCACACCTACCCCCGTCCCTCACATCCCCACCCCCTACCTCCGTCCCTCACATCCCCACCCCCTACCCACGTCCCTCACATCCCCACCTCCTACCTCCGTCCCTCACATCCCCACCCCCTACCCCCGTCCCTCACATCCCCACCTCCTACCTCCGTCCCTCACATCCCCACCCCCTACCCCCGTCCCTCACATCCCCACACCTACCCTCGTCCCTCACATCCCCACACCTACCCCCGTCCCTCACATCCCCACCCCCTACCCCCGTCCTTCACATCCCCACACCTACCCTCGTCCCTCACATCCCCACACCTACCCCCGTCCCTCACATCCCCACCCCCTACCCCCGTCCCTCACATCCCCACCTCCTACCTCCGTCCCTCACATCCCCACCCCCTACCCCCGTCCCTCACATCCCCACACCTACCCTCGTCCCTCACATCCCCACACCTACCCCCGTCCCTCACATCCCCACACCTACCCCCGTCCCTCACATCCCCACCCCCTACCCTCGTCCCTCACATCCCCACCCACTACCCTCGTCCCTCACATCCCCACCCCCACTACCCTCGTCCCTCACAGCCCCACCCCTACCCCCGTCCCTCACATCCCCACCCCTACCCTCGTCCCTCACATCCCCACCCCTACCCTCGTCCCTCACATCCCCACACCTACCCCCGTCCCTCACATCCCCACACCTACCCTCGTCCCTCACATCCCCACACCTACCCCCATCCCTCACATCCCCACCCACTAACCTCGTCCCTCACATCCCCACCCCCTACCCCCGTCCCTCACATCCCCACACCTTCCCCCGTCCCTCACATCCCCACCCCTACCCTCGTCCCTCACATCCCCACCCCCCTACCCCCGTCCCTCACATCCCCACACCCTTCCCCCGTCCCTCACATCCCCTACCCTCGTCCCTCACATCCCCACCCCTTCCCCTGTCCCTCACATCCCCACCCCTACCCCCGTCCCTCACATCCCCACCACCTACCCCCGTCCCTCACATCCCCACCCCTACCCTCGTCCCTCACATCCCCACCCCCTTCCCCCCGTCCCCCTCATCCCCACCCCCTACCCCCGTCCCTCACATTCCCACCCCCTACCCCCGTCCCTCACATCCCCACCCCCTACCCCCGTCCCTCACATCCCCACCCCCTACCCCCGTCCCTCACATCCCCACCCCTCACATCCCCACCCCCTACCCCCGTCCCTCACATCCCCACCCCCTACCCCCGTCCCTCACATCCCCACCCCCTACCCCCGTCCCTCACATCCCCACCCCCTACCCTCGTCCCTCACATCCTCACCCCTACCCCCGTCCCTCACATCTCCACCCCCTACCCCCGACCCTCACATCCCCACCCCCTACCCCCGTCCCTCACATCCCCACCCCCTACCCCCGTCCCTCACATTCCCACCCCCTACCCCCGTCCCTCACATTCCCACCCCCTACCCCCGTCCCTCACATCCCCACCCCCTACCCCCGTCCCTCACATCCCCACCCCCTACCCCCGTCCCTCACATTCCCACCCTCTACCCCCGTCCCTCACATTCCCACCCCCTACCCCCGTCCCTCACATCCCCACACCTACCCCCGTCCTTCACATCCCCACCCCCTACCCCCGTCCCTCACATTCCCACCCCCTACCCCCGTCCCTCACATTCCTACCCCCTACCCCCGTCCCTCACATCCCCACCTCCTACCTCCGTCTCTCACATCCCCACCCCCTACCCCCGTCCCTCACATCCCCACCTCCTACCTCCGTCCTCACATCCCCACCCCCTACCCCCGTCCCTCACATCCCCACACCTACCCTCGTCCCTCACATCCCCACACCTACCCCCGTCCCTCACATCCCCACCCCCTACCCCCGTCCCTAACATCCCCACACCTACCCTCTTCCCTCACATCCCCACACCTACCCCCGTCCCTCACATCCCCACCCCCTACCCCCGTCCCTCACATCCCCACCTCCTACCTCCGTCCCTCACATCCCCACCCCCTACCCCCGTCCCTCACATCCCCACACCTACCCTCGTCCCTCACATCCCCACACCTTCCCCCGTCCCTCACATCCCCACACCTACCCCCGTCCCTCACATCCCCACCCCCTACCCTCGTCCCTCACATCCCCACCCACTACCCTCCTCCCTCACATCCCCACCCACTACCCTCGTCCCTCAGAGCCCCACCCCTACCCCCGTCCCTCACATCCCCACCCCCTACCCTCGTCCCTCACATCCCCACCCCTACCCTCGTCCCTCACATCCCCACACCTACCCCCGTCCCTCACATCCCCACCTCCTACCTCCGTCCCTTACATCCCCACCCCCTACCCCCGTCCCTCACATCCCCACACCTACCCTCGTCCCTCACATCCCCACACCTACCCCCGTCCCTCACATCCCCACCCCCTACCCCCATCCCTCACATCCCCACACCTACCCTCGTCCCTCACATCCCCACACCTACCCCCGTCCCTCACATCCCCACCCCCTACCCCCGTCCCTCACATCCCCACCTCCTACCTCCGTCCCTCACATCCCCACCCCCCTACCCCCGTCCCTCACATCCCCACACCTACCCTCGTCCCTCACATCCCCACACCTACCCCCGTCCCTCACATCCCCACACCTACCCCCGTCCCTCACATCCCCACCCCCTACCCTCGTCCCTCACATCCCCACCCACTACCCTCGTCCCTCACATCCCCACCCACTACCCTCGTCCCTCACAGCCCCACCCCAACCCCCGTCCCTCACATCCCCACCCCCTACCCTCGTCCCTCACATCCCCACCCCTACCCTCGTCCCTCACATCCCCACACCTACCCCCGTCCCTCACATCCCCACACCTACCCTCGTCCCTCACATCCCCACACCTACCCCCGTCCCTCACATCCCCACCCACTAACCTCGTCCCTCACATCCCCACCCCCTACCCCCGTCCCTCACATCCCCACACCTTCCCCCGTCCCTCACATCCCCACCCCTACCCTCGTCCCTCACATCCCCACCCCCTACCCCCGTCCCTCACATCCCAACACCTTCCCCCGTCCCTCACATCCCCTACCCTCGTCCCTCACATCCCCACCCCTTCCCCTGTCCCTCACATCCCCACCCCTTCCCCCGTCCCTCACATCCCCACCACCTACCCCCGTCCCTCACATCCCCACCCCTACCCTCGTCCCTCACATCCCCACCCCCTTCCCCCGTCCCCCTCATCCCCACCCCCTACCCCCGTCCCTCACATTCCCACCCCCTACCCCCGTCCCTCACATCCCCACCCCCTACCCCCGTCCCTCACATCCCCACCCCCTACCCCCGTCCCTCACATCCCCACCCCCTACCCCCGTCCCTCACATCCCCACCCCCTACCCCCCGTCCCTCACATCCCCACCCCCTACCCCCGTCCCTCACATCCCCACCCCCTACCCTCGTCCCTCACATCCTCACCCCTACCCCCGTCCCTCACATCTCCACCCCCTACCCCCGATCCTCACATCCCCACCCCCTACCCCCGTCCCTCACATCCCCACCCCCTACCCCCGTCCCTCACATTCCCACCCCCTACCCCCGTCCCTCACACCCCCACCCCCTACCCCCGTCCCTCACATCCCCACCCCCTACCCCCGTCCCTCACATTCCCACCCTCTACCCCCGTCCCTCACATTCCCACCCCCTACCCCCGTCCCTCACATCCCCACACCTACCCCCGTCCTTCACATCCCCAACCCCTACCCCCGTCCCTCACATTCCCACCCCCTACCCCCGTCCCTCACATTCCCACCCCCTACCCCCGTCCCTCACATCCCCACACCTGTCCCCCGTCCCTCACATCCCCACACCTGTCCCCGTCCCTCACAGCCCCACCCCTACCCCCGTCCCTCAGATCCTCACCCCCTACCCCCGTCCCTCACATTCCCACCCCCTACCCCCGTCCCTCACATCCCCACACCTACCCCCGTCCCTCACATCCCCACCCCCTACCTCCGTCCCTCACATCCCCACCCCCTACCCCCGTCCCTCACATCCCCACCCCCCTACCTCCGTCCCTCACATCCCCACCCCCTACCCACGTCCCTCACATCCCCACCTCCTACCTCCGTCTCTCACATCCCCACCCCCTACCCCCGTCCCTCACATCCCCACCTCCTACCTCCGTCCCTCACATCCCCACCCCCTACCCCCGTCCCTCACATCCCCACACCTACCCTCGTCCCTCACATCCCCACACCTACCCCCGTCCCTCACATCCCCACCCCCTACCCCCGTCCCTCACATCCCCACACCTACCCTCGTCCCTCACATCCCCACACCTACCCCCGTCCCTCACATCCCCACCCCCTACCCCCGTCCCTCACATCCCCACCTCCTACCTCCGTCCCTCACATCCCCACCCCCTACCCCCGTCCCTCACATCCCCACACCTACCCTCGTCCCTCACATCCCCACACCTACCCCCGTCCCTCACATTCCCACACCTACCCCCGTCCCTCACATCCCCACCCCCTACCCTCGTCCCTCACATCCCCACCCACTACCCTCGTCCCTCACATCCCCACCCACTACCCTCGTCCCTCACAGCCCCACCCCTACCCCCGTCCCTCACATCCCCACCCCCTACCCTCGTCCCTCACATCCCCACCCCTACCCTCGTCCCTCACATCCCCACACCTACCCCCGTCCCTCACATCCCCACCCCTACCCCCGTCCCTCACATCCCCACACCTACCCTCGTCCCTCACATCCCCACACCTACCCCCGTCCCTCACATCCCCACCCCCTACCCCCGTCCCTCACATCCCCACCTCCTACCTCCGTCCCTCACATCCCCACCCCCTACCCCCGTCCCTCACATCCCCACACCTACCCTCGTCCCTCACATCCCCACCCCCTACCCCCGTCCCTCACATCCCCACACCTTCCCCCGTCCCTCACATCCCCACCCCTACCCTCGTCCCTCACATCCCCACCCCCTACCCCCGTCCCTCACATCCCCACACCTTCCCCCGTCCCTCACATCCCCTACCCTCGTCCCTCACATCCCCACCCCTTCTCCTGTCCCTCACATCCCCACCCCTACCCCCGTCCCTCACATCCCCACCACCTACCCCCGTCCCCTCACATCCCCACCCCTACCCTCGTCCCTCACATCCCCACCCCCTTCCCCCGTCCCCCTCATCCCCACCCCCTACCCCCGTCCCTCACATTCCCACCCCCTACCCCCGTCCCTCACATCCCCACCCCCTACCCCCGTCCCTCACATCCCCACCCCCTACCCCCGTCCCTCACATCCCCACCCCTCACATCCCCACCCCCTACCCCCGTCCCTCACATCCCCACCCCCTACCCCCGTCCCTCACATCCCCAACCCCTACCCCCGTCCCTCACATCCCCACCCCCCTACCCTCGTCCCTCACATCCTCACCCCTACCCCCGTCCCTCACATCTCCACCCCCTACCCCCGATCCTCACATCCCCACCCCCTACCCCCGTCCCTCACATCCCCACCCCCTACCCCCGTCCCTCACATTCCCACCCCCTACCCCCGTCCCTCACATCCCCACCCCCTACCCCCGTCCCTCACATCCCCCCCCCCTACCCCCGTCCCTCACATTCCCACCCTCTACCCCCGTCCCTCACATTCCCACCCCCTACCCCCGTCCCTCACATCCCCACACCTACCCCCGTCCTTCACATCCCCAACCCCTACCCCCGTCCCTCACATTCCCACCCCCTACCCCCGTCCCTCACATTCCCACCCCCTACCCCCGTCCCTCACATCCCCACACCTGTCCCCCGTCCCTCACATCCCCACACCTGTCCCCGTCCCTCACAGCCCCACCCCTACCCCCGTCCCTCAGATCCTCACCCCCTACCCCCGTCCCTCACATTCCCACCCCCTACCCCCGTCCCTCACATCCCCACCCCTACCCCCTTCCCTCAAATCCTCACCCCCTACCCTCGTCCCTCACATCCCCACACCTACCCCCGTCCCTCACATCCCCACCCCCTACCTCCGTCCCTCACATCCCCACCCCCTACCCCCGTCCCTCACATCCCCACCCCCTACCTCCGTCCCTCACATCCCCACCCCCTACCCACGTCCCTCACATCCCCACCTCCTACCTCCGTCTCTCACATCCCCACCCCCTACCCCCGTCCCTCACATCCCCACCTCCTACCTCCGTCCCTCACATCCCCACCCCCTACCCCCGTCCCTCACATCCCCACACCTACCCTCGTCCCTCACATCCCCACACCTACCCCCGTCCCTCACATCCCCACCCCCTACCCCCGTCCCTCACATCCCCACACCTACCCTCGTCCCTCACATCCCCACACCTACCCCCGTCCCTCACATCCCCACCCCCTACCCCCGTCCCTCACATCCCCACCTCCTACCTCCGTCCCTCACATCCCCACCCCCTACCCCCGTCCCTCACATCCCCACACCTACCCTCGTCCCTCACATCCCCACACCTACCCCCGTCCCTCACATTCCCACACCTACCCCCGTCCCTCACATCCCCACCCCCTACCCTCGTCCCTCACATCCCCACCCACTACCCTCGTCCCTCACATCCCCACCCACTACCCTCGTCCCTCACAGCCCCACCCCTACCCCCGTCCCTCACATCCCCACCCCCTACCCTCGTCCCTCACATCCCCACCCACTACCCTCGTCCCTCACATCCCCACCCACTACCCTCGTCCCTCACAGCCCCACCCCTACCCCCGTCCCTCACATCCCCACCCCCTACCCTCGTCCCTCACATCCCCACCCCTACCCTCGTCCCTCACATCCCCACACCTACCCCCGTCCCTCACATCCCCACCCCCTACCCCCGTCCCTCACATCCCCACACCTACCCTCGTCCCTCACATCCCCACACCTACCCCCGTCCCTCACATCCCCACCCCCTACCCCCGTCCCTCACATCCCCACCTCCTACCTCCGTCCCTCACATCCCCACCCCCTACCCCCGTCCCTCACATCCCCACACCTACCCTCGTCCCTCACATCCCCACACCTACCCCCGTCCCTCACATTCCCACACCTACCCCCGTTTCCTCACATCCCCACCCCCTACCCTCGTCCCTCACATCCCCACCCACTACCCTCGTCACTCACATCCCCACCCACTACCCTCGTCCCTCACAGCCCCACCCCTACCCCCGTCCCTCACATCCCCACCCCCTACCCTCGTCCCTCACATCCCCACCCCTACCCTCGTCCCTCACATCCCCACACCTACCCCCGTCCCTCACATCCCCACACCTACCCTCGTCCCTCACATCCCCACACCTACCCCCGTCCCTCACATCCCCACCCCTACCCTCGTCCCTCACATCCCCACCCCCTACCCACGTCCCTCACATCCCCACACCTACCCCCGTCCCTCACATCCCCACCCCCTACCCTCGTCCCTCACATCCCCACACCTACCCCCGTCCCTCAGATCCTCACCCCCTACCCACGTCCCTCACATCCCCACACCTACCCCCGTCCCTCACATCCCCACCCACTACCCTCGTCCCTCACATCCCCACCCCCTACCCACGTCCCTCACATCCCCACACCTACCCCCGTCCCTCACATCCCCACCCCCTACCCACGTCCCTCACATCCCCACACCTACCCCCGTCCCTCACATCCCCACCCACTACCCTCGTCCCTCACATCCCCACCTCCTACCCACGTCCCTCACATCCCCACACCTACCCCCGTCCCTCACATCCCCACCCCCTACCCACGTCCCTCACATCCCCACACCTACCCCGTCCCTCAGATCCTCACCCCTACCCTCGTCCCTCACATCCCCACCCCCTACCCCCGTCCCTCACTTACGAACTTAACTTTATTTCTTGATCAGGACTTTAAGTCTTGTATGTTTGCAAAAATAATTTCTCACATTGCGTGTCGCTTCTGCCTCGGTGTATGACTGCAGCGGGCATGAGCGCGGTGCAGTCATTCCACGTAGCTAAAAGTTGTGCTTGCTTAAGCATCGCATAGTTAAGGTACTCGTGGCCAGCTGTGTTGTGAGATCACAGCCGTATCCTTCCCTCCACCTCCTGCCCATACTAAGCAGCTGTCCTCGTGCACCCTCCACACCACGCACATTACTTCAAATGTTGTCAAACCTCAGGATTTTCTATCTAATAGGCATAAAATCAATGTTGACATTGCATATTCTGGCGTTAGTCTCACATACGTGTAAATGAAGGAAGTAGCAAAGGAAAGGAAATGTGTGAAGAGAGAGAAAGGGAAGACGCTATTAAGATTTAAGAAGGGAAGGTGTGAGGAGGGAGATGGTGGGACGAGGGTTAGGGGTGGGGGGAGTGGATGTGAGGCAGTAGAGGGTGGGACGTTTTTTTTTCTTGGGGGGGGGGGGGCGTAAAGAGGAAGCAGAGGCATAGATGAAGGGAAGTTCAGAAGTGGGAAATACAGGGAGAGGTATGAAAGCAGGCGGGCTGTCCACGCAACCACCCACCGACTAGCGACCACCTACCAATAATAATGACGCTGTCAACTAACCCTATTCAGAAACCCTCACCACCAAGACTTCAATACACTGAAACTGACTGGGAAGCGTTCAAAAGCAGTGCACAGGAAATCAGTGTCATAGATTTTAACGGAGAGGAAACATCATGCATAAACGCCGAGTTAAATACATGGATTAGCACCATAGAAAAATGCATGACTGATCACATCCCCGTAGCTCACCACATAACGCTCCCCCCCCCCCCCCCAGCCACTGACACACCCAGGACACTACAAACCAGATATAACAATCTTCTACAACTCATAACACAAAGTGGGTGAACGGACGAGCACAAAAGACTCAAAGGGAACTACAAGATGAGCTGCAAGATCTATGCAAAACAGAGTACACCAGAGTACAGACGTTTCGAAAGCTTTCGACAAAGTATGGCACACAGGCCTAAAATATAAGATATCTGAGCTAGGACTTCCTGAGAGATTTACTGCTACTCTCTGCAGCTTTATAGACATCAGATCTGTTAGGCTTAATATCGGCAGCTACTTGGATGACGTAATAGAAATGAAAATTGGAGTACCACAAGGAAGCTGCCTCTCCCCCACTCTATTCAACATATATACAGCTGACCTACCCCAAACCCAACATGGAGAATACATCACATATGCTGACGATGTCACCCAAATAATATGCCAAGCGGGATCATCAAAGCCGATACTAGCCGACAAGACCAATGCAGCAATTGAACTCATAAACAACTGTGGGAGTATGTCTCCCAAGATTCTCCCACAGTTGACAAGAATGGCTCATTGCAGTGCACCGGCTTCGTGCACAAGGTCCTATTTCTGTTAACCCTGGATAGTGACCTGGCATGTTGGGGATCTCCAGAATGCCCACTTAACCAGGAACACTTTCATAATACGGAGGCCGCCGTATGTCCAGGCAGGAAGTAGATGCAGGGAGTTAAGCATACTTGCCACAGGGTCAGTGAGTACATTGGCTGGGGCCATCGTGAGAGTAGAGGGGAGACGCCAATGACCGTCTGACCTCTGGGATCAACCGGCGCGATGAAGAATAACAGCTATGACGTGGTCGTGACGTGTTCATGACGTCACCTCTCCTACTGATCATTGAACGTTCAATATGATTGGTTCCCGCTCATTTGCTGCAATGCTATTGGTCAAATTGTAACTCTTTTTGTGTTGTGTGCCACAAGATGCTCTGAGCCTCAGGAAAAAGCATTCTCGTGAGGGATCTCTTGCAAAGAGGACATGTAGCTGCTCTGCCTAGCGGCCACTAGACTGAACACCGTCCTTTCCTCACCGTCAAGTTAACTCGGCATCTGTTCGATATACCACACACTCGCCAAGAATCACGAGTGTGAATATATTGTTCAGAAGCCTAAAGTGACAAATCTCCAGAGCGAAACAGACTGGTATCAGGTAACCCCTGGCGACATAGATCGTTGTGAGTGACTTAGAGTGAACTTAGGCAGTGCCGCCGCCTAAGTAATCTGTGTTACTTAGTGTAACCACAGTGTACAGTTACCTGGTTGATACCTGGTTGATGGGGTTCTGGGAGTTCTTCTACTCCCCAAGCCCGGCCCGAGGCCAGGCTCGACTTGTGAGAGTTTGGTCCACCAGGCTGTTGCTTGGAGCGGCCCGCAGGCCCACATACCCACCACAGCCCGGTTGGTCCGGCACTCCTTGGAGGAATAAATCTAGTTTCCTCTTGAAAATGTCCACGGTTGTTCCGGCAATATTTCTTATGCTTGCTGGGAGGACGTTGAACAACCGCGGACCTCTGATGTTTATACAGTGTTCTCTGATTGTGCCTTATGGCACCTCTGCTCTTCACTGGTTGTATTCTACATTTTCTTCCATGTCGTTCACTCCAGTACGTTGTTATTTTACTGTGTAGATTTGGTACTTGGCCCTCCAGTATCTTCCAGGTGTATATTATTTTATATCGCTCTCGTCTTCTTTCTAGTGAGTACATTTGGAGGGCTTTGAGACGATCCCAATAATTTAGGTGCTTTATTGCGTCTATGCGTGCCGTATATGTTCTCTGTATTCCCTCTATTTCAGCAATCTCTCCTGCTCTGAAGGGGGAAGTGAGTACTGAGCAGTACTCAAGACGGGACAACACAAGTGACTTGAAGAGTACAACCATTGTGATGGGATCCCTGGATTTGAAAGTTCTCGTAATTCATCCTATCATTTTTCTGGCTGTCGCAATATTTGCTTGGTTATGCTCCCTAAACGTTAGGTCGTCGGATATCATTATTCCCAGATGCTTTACATGCTGTTTTCCTACTATGGGTACATTTGATTGTGTTTTGTACTCTGTATTATGTTTAAGGTCCTCATTTTTACCGTACCTGAGTACCTGGAATTTATCACTGTTAAACATCATGTTATTTTCTGATACCACAGTGTAGTGCATGCTACCATATACCTGCAGCTGCCAGCCGCCGTCGCCCTCACTGTACCACGTGACGTCACCGCCAGTACCAAGAGTGTGTGCGTGTGTCTGTATGCCCTACTGCGAGTACCCTCCGTGTCTACGAGCGAACCCAGCTGTCAGGCCACCTACGAGTTCTTGCATAAATGTGAGTGAGTAAGGAAAGGTACCTTATCTGTAAGTACAAGATCTTGTCATTGTTTTACTGTGTCTGTGTTGATCTGAGGGATCAACCACAGTTCTCACCTTCTCATACCAGTCACAGGTTATAGGTGAATCGACGGTGTATGCGTGTTTATCTGTGTGGTATCATGGCATTTCACTCGTCTGTGAATGTGAGCTTCACATACACCACACATTTAGTTATTGTGTGTGATTATTATTGTGCATGTTATTGCCTGTCCCATTCACAGTGTATTTGTGATTTATTGCATATCATCATTACCGAGTATCCGGTTGGAACTCTTGTGATCCCTTTGCATACCGGCAGTTAGGTTGCCGTGTTAATGGTTGGCTGTCAACTGTGTTAAGTTAGGTGTTTCTCCACGAGTGGATACGAGTCGTTTAGCCAGACGTCAAGAGTCTCGCTAATATAACCATAACTTTCTGACGCCAATCTAAAGTAAATCAAGCACCCTTTGTATTAGTGGGAGTTTTCTTCTCAGAAAGCCAATAATATGCCAAGCGGGATCATCAAAGCTGATACTACTAGCCGACAAAACCAAGGCAGCAATTGAACTCATAAACAACTTTGAGAAGTAATGGAAAATTAGCACCAACAAACAAAAGTTTCAGATAATACACATTGCAAAAAGAAACCCGGACCCCATTATCCTTGACATCCATTCGATCCAATATACGGAGGTAGGCAAAATACTGGGACTCATGATAAATAGAACAGGGATACAAATTCCTGTAAGGGACTGCTTTGGCTTAACAAAGCTAAAGCAGCCTTAGGAAAACTGAGAAGATTACAGATTTGGGCTCTTCAGTCGTTCCCAGTAGTTTAGATGTTTTACTGAGTGGATTCTAGCAGTAAAGAATTTCTGTATGCTCTCCAGGTCAGCAATTTCTCCAGCTTAGAAAGAGGCTGTCATTGTGCAGCAGTACTCCACTCTAGAGAGCACTATCGTCTTGAAGAGTATGATCATCCGTATAGCATCTCTAGTGTGAAAGGTTCATGTTATCCATCCTGTCATTTTTCTTGCAGTTGTGACGGCTACTTTATTGTGTTCTTTAAAGGTAAGGTCTTCCGACATGAGTACACCCAGATCCTTTACATTGCTTTTTTCGTTCTGTTATGATTTGATTGAGTTTTGTACGTGGTTTCCGTTTTTACAGGCCATTCATTTTTTCCATAGCGCATGAGCTGGAACTTATCTTCGTTAAACACCATATTATTTTCTGTAGCCCATAGAAAGACTTGATCTACATCTGATTGGAGGTTTGCCATGTCCTCTATATTGCCTTTACATTATGATACAGTGCTATAGGTTGTGCCCTTGTCTCTGTCTGACATGAGGATGAGAAAAAGTATTGGAGCAAGCACAGTACCCTGGGGGACTGAGTTCTTCATGGTTGATGGTTATCTTGAGGTTATCTTGAGATGATTTCGAGGCTTTAGTGTCCGCGTGGCCCGGTCCTCGACCAGGCCTCCACCCCCAGGAAGCAGCCCGTGACAGCTGACTAACACCCAGGTACCTATTTTACTGCTAGGTAACAGAGGCATAGGATGAAAGAAACATTGCCCATTGTTTCTCGCCGGCGCCTGGGATCGAACCCAGGACCACAGGATCACAAGTCCAGTGTGCTGTCCGCTCGGCCGACCGGCTCCCTCGATGGATCGGATTTGATTTTGTTGACTATTACATATTGGGTTCTATTAGTCAGGAAATTGTAGATCCATCTGCCTATTTTCCCGTTAATTCCTTTTGAATGCATTTTATGTGCAATAACACCATGGTCACATTTATCAAAGGCTTTTACGAAATCTGTGTAAATTACATCAGCGTTTTGTTTGTCTTCCATAGCATCTAATGCCATATCATAGTGGTCCAGCAACTGTGACAGTCAAGAACGCCCTGTTCTGAAACCATGTTGTCCGGGGTTATGGAGATGCTGTGATTCCATGTACTTTGTGATCATACTTCTTAGGACTCTCTCAAAGATTTTTATGATGTGCGATGTTAGTGCTATCGGTCTGTAATTTTTTGCCTCTGCCTCATTTACTCCTTTATGGAGGGAATAACTATCTCTGAATAACTGTAGGTTGTTTTCCTTCAGTATTCTTGTTGATGAATTCGACGGCGTATGTTGACAAGTTCTCGTTTTCTTGATCGATGTTGTCCAGAACCTCAGTAGTTCATCGATCAGCGATCCAAGAGCTGATCCTGTTGACGAAGACAGTTTTGTCGGCGATGATCCGACGAGGGAAGTGGAGAAGGAGGTGAGCTTTGTAAAACGCCGAGTCTAGTGCCAGTAGTTTGTCGAGGTCCTCCTCATTCGAGAAGAAGAATGTAAAGTCAGTACCTTCCTGCCTGAGGTCTTAACGTGTCACTCCACCAATGTCCTTAAATAGCTTAAGGAGTGTTGTCTGAGAGAACGCATGATCGTGAACGGGTATTCCCCGGACCTTGTAGAGTTCGTGGCGCATGGTGGACGAAGGATCTCTCTCTAAGACTGAAACTTCACTGAAGATGGCCTTCCATCACCACTCGGCATAGAACACCAAGTTAAGAGTGGGGTCTGACCATCTAGAGTGAAGAAAGTCTTGCTGCCTTATATTTATCGAGCAGGCAGATCTTGGTACAAGAGAGAGAGCTGGAACAACGAGAACACGTCCGGCGGTGACGGTTGCAAGTTGCCGATGTGATGCGTGATCTGTGATGTGATCGCTTTGGAGGTGTTTGTTGAGTTCTCTCTTGAACACTGTGAGGGGTCGGCCAGTTATACCCCTTATGTGTAGTGGAAGCGTGTTGAACAGTCTCGGGCCTCTGATGTTGATAGTTCTCTCTTGAACACTGTGAGGGGTCGGCCAGTTATGTCCCTTATGTGTAGTGGAAGCGTGTTGAACAGTCTCGGGCCTCTGATGTTGATAGTTCTCTCTTGAACACTGTGAGGGGTCGGGCAGTTATGTCCCTTATGTGTAGTGGAAGCGTGTTGAACAGTCTCGGGCCTCTGATGTTGATAGTTCTCACTTGAACACTGTGAGGGGTCGGCGAGTTATGTCCCTTATGTGTAGTGGAAGTGTGTTGAACAGCCTCGGGCCTCTGATATTGATAGAGTTCTCTCTCAGAGTACCTGTTGCACCTCTGCTCTTCAACGGGGGTATTCTGCACATCCTGCCATGTCTTCTGGTCTCATGTAATGTTATTTCTGTGTGCAGGTTTGGGACCAGCCCCTCTAAAAATTTTCACATGTAAATTATTATGTATCTCTCCCGCCTGCGCTCAAGAGAATACAGATTTAGGCATTTTAATCAGTTCCAATAGTTTAGATGTTTTACTGAGTGGATTCTAGCCATAGAGGATCTACGGCTAGATTAATTTATTAAATTAATTAAATAAAAATGTCTGAGTATTGATGTAGCCTATTTTTGAAAAATTGTTATAATATCATATATTGGCATGCACTTGGGAATACTTCCGAATTCCTGTTGAAGTTTCCATGTCTGGGGGCCTGTTTCATATGAATGGGAGATAGTGAATTTTAATTTTATTTCCAATGCCTGATAAACGATCCTTTAAGAAAGATTAACAGTGCCTAAATTACATTCTCTAGAAAGACGAAGAAGAATTAGGGAGGGGGGTGAGATGATAGAGGTGTGCGAGTGGATGAATGGACATGACAAAGGGGGATATTAATAGGCTATTAATACTATAAACACGAAAAAATGGGTATAAATTGGATAAGTTTTAGATTTAGAAAAAGACCTGGGTAAATACTGGTTCGGTAACAGGGGTGAAGGATGCGATACATGTTATTCATGCTCTGTGTTGTTCCCCTTTGTTGCATTCTTGGGGTGATGGTGGATTTCATTCATTCCTGTGCTCAATAAACGATCCTTGGCCAGACACTAAATATAAAGCTTCCAGGTCCTTCTGGAAGTTGATCTAAATAGGGTTTTGAAATGGTCAAAAGATTGGCAGATGCAGTTTAATGCTGATAAATGTAAAGTTCTGAGGCTAGGTAATGATGATAGAGTTACAAGATACGAGCTAGATGGTGTTGAGATTGCGAAGTCGGATTGCGAAAGGGATCTGGGGGTTATGATTAGTAAGAATTTAAAACAAAAGGATCAATGCATGAATGCTCGAAATAAGGCAAACAGGACACTGGGATTTATTAATCGAAGCGTTAGTAACAAGACACCTGGTGTGGTTCTTCAGCTATATCTTGCTCTGGTTAGGCCCCATTTAGATTATGCAGTTCAGTTTTGATCGCCGTACTACAGAATGGATATAAATTCACTTGAACGTGTCCAGCGAAGGATGACAAAGTTAATTCCCCAAATTAGAAATCTTTCATATGAAGAAAGGTTAACAAAGCTTAAATTGCATTCACTGGAAAGGCGAAGAGTTAGGTGTAACATGATAAAGGTTTACAAGTGGATGATTGGACATAACAAAGGGGATATTAATGAAGTATTAAATGTATCAACACAAGACAGAATGCGAAACAATGGGTATAAATTGGACAAGTTTAGATTTAGGAAAGACTTGGGTAAATACTGGTTCGGTAATAGGGTTGTTGATTTGTGGAACCAATTACCACGAAACGCAGTGGAGGTGGGGTCACTCGATTGTTTCAAGCGCGGGTTGGACATGTATATGAGTGGGATTGGGTGGTTATAAATAGGAGCTGCCTCGTATGGGCCAATAGGCCTTTTGCAGTTACCTTTGTTCTTATGTTCTGAATATTAATAGAGTAACATTATTGAAGTGTATAAATGGAGATGAAAGGCGATATTAATAGGGAATAGGCCTACTGCAGTTTATATAATAGAGGCAGTTGATGTTTTTGGTTAATATAGATTGAAAATAAATAGGAGATTTTAAATAGATTATGGATGTCGTCCTTGCACATTTAGTTTGACGGGAGACATCCTTTTAATCCCCCTTGCCATAAATACACCATAACAGAAAACGGTCTTATACAAGGAAGATGAAGACTGGATGACGTCACTGACCATTAGTGGTGTGTTCACAGGGTCGCCGAGGTGGCGCTAAACCCACCACACACAGCCCCCCATTTTAATCCCTTGAACAAAATTTTCCGGGACTAAGAGACTAAGAGGGATACCTTTATATTCCCATTGTTCATAATTATATATGATGGAAGGAAGCAGTTGAGAAATGTTACAAAAAAATTAACCCCCCCCCCCCCTGATGCAATGACCGACCTTGGGGGAAAAAATTTAAAATCCCCTTGATGTAAATCGATGCAGCTGGAAAAAGTAAAACTGCAGCGATTTGTCTCGTTTCTCACTACTACCCCCCCCCCTACGTCACGGACACCCCCCCCCCTCCCCCACGAACATCCCCATCCCCACAGACCCCCCCACTCCACCACGGACCCCCCGCCCCTCCCCCACAGACACCCTCTCCACCACCAAAAATACCAGACTGTCCGCCCCTTGTCGGGTGAGAGGCCAAATACGTCCCCAGAACTGCCTGTCATGGCCCTTGCTGGAGCTCGGAGCTCACCCGCTGCCCCCAGCAACCGGCGCCTCTCATCCCGCCACTCAGTCCAATATCAACTGCAGTTATAACATTGCGATATATTATATTCATATACAAATATATGTATATATTTTGACATTGTTTCCCGTTGTTACATCATAGCCAGATACGTTGTGTGTGTTGCTAACATTATGATGCCTTAGTTCCAGCACTCAGACCCGTCCTCCCGGCCTGCTTGGTGAAGCGCTCGTCTCGCTTCTGTAGGTCACCGTTCGATAACCCGATGGTCCAGGTGGTTGGGCAGTGCTCCTTCACTCTGTCTTCATATTCCAGGTTAAATCATGTCCTCAGGTACCTCCCGTGTGCTACAGGGTCGTACTGGCCAGCACTATCTCCTTTGTCATTACTACATTTCTCGTTCTGAATGTCACTGAAATCAGGAGAGCTGTGAAAATACTTACCAATCAGGGAGGAGCTAACACTACTGGCGCTTCCCTCGCATGTTGGACACTATGTACATAAAGGAGCAATGGTGCTGGCTGTCCGGGGTTCTGGAGGCCATCATGCTGAACACCTCGTCCCCAACACCCTTCAAGGAATCAAAGAATGTATACAAGTATAGAAGGAGGACCCTAACGTGCGTGAGAAGAGGGCACACCGCACGGCTCCACCACTACTTGAAGGACTGGGCACCTAACGTGCGTGAGAAGAGAGCACACCGCACGGCTCCACCACTACTTGAAGGACTGGGCACCTAACGTGCGGGAGAAGAGAGCACACCGCACGGCTCCACCACTACTTGAAGGACTGGGCACCTAACGTGCGTGAGAAGAGAGCACACCGCACGGCTCCACCACTACTTGCAGGACTGGGCACCTAACGTGCGTGAGAAGAGAGCACACCGCACGGCTCCACCACTACTTGAAGGACTGGGCACCTAACGTGCGTGAGAAGAGAGCACACCGCACGGCTCCACCACTACTTGCAGGACTGGGCACCTAACGTGCGTGAGAAGAGAGCACACCGCACGGCTCCACCACTACTTGAAGGACTGGGCACCTAACGTGCGGGAGAAGAGAGCACACCGCACGGCTCCACCACTACTTGCAGGACTGGGCACCTAACGTGCGTGAGAAGAGAGCACACCGCACGGCTCTACCACTACTTGAAGGACTGGGCACCTAACGTGCGTGAGAAGAGAGCACACCACACGGCTCCACCACTACTTGAAGGACTGGGCACCTAACGTGCGGGAGAAGAGAGCACAGCGCACGGCTCCACCACTACTTGAAGGACTGGGCACCTAACGTGCGGGAGAAGAGAGCACACCGCACGGCTCCACCACTACTTGAAGGACTGGGCACCTAACGTGCGGGAGAAGAGAGCACACCACACGGCTCCACCACTACTTGAAGGACTGGGCACCTAACGTGCGGGAGAAGAGAGCACAGCGCACGGCTCCACCACTACTTGAAGGACTGGGCACCTAACGTGCGTGAGAAGAGAGCACACCGCACGGCTCCACCACTACTTGAAGGACTGGGCACCTAACGTGCGTGAGAAGAGAGCACACCGCACGGCTCTACCACTACTTGAAGGACTGGGCACCTAACGTGCGTGAGAAGAGAGCACACCGCACGGCTCCACCACTACTTGAAGGACTGGGCACCTAACGTGCGTGAGAAGAGAGCACACCACACGGCTCCACCACTACTTGAAGGACTGGGCCCACCTTAGCAACATAATAAATATCTCCAGTATAATAAATGCTACAATGTTTGAGTCAGGAAAATACTTGAGTCAAACACCAACACTGTCCTTAAGAGAATCACCCACTTTGTAGTCACAAGGTAACCTTAGTTTGAGGGCTGGTAAATGTCAATCTTGTTTGAAGAACTGTTACCTTCAGACACTTTGGGAAGTCTCAGCTGTGTCTGGGTACAAGTGACAGGATGAACAACGCAGCTGCGTCTGGGTACAAGTGACAGGATGAACAACGCAGCTGCGTCTGGGTACAAGTGACAGGATGAACAACTCAGCTGTATCTGGGTACAAGTGACAGGATGAACAACGCAGCTGTGTCTGAGTACAAGTATACCTGGAACATACCTGGAGAGGGTCTCGGGAGTTCTTCTACTCCCCAATAACTTGTGATAACTTGGTACAACAGGCTGTTGTTTGGAGCGGCCTGTAGGCCGACATATCCACTACAGCCTGGTTGGCCCGGCACTTCTTGCAAGAACTTATCTAAGTGCCTCTTGAATACATCCACCTTTGTTTCAGCAATATTTCTAATGTCTGCTGGGAGGGTGTTGAACAGCTGTGGACCTCTGATGTTCTGACAGTGTTCTCTGATTGTGCCTATGGCACCTCTACTCTTCACTGGTTCGTAATGTTTCTGTTGTGGTAAGAGGTAGTCTGACTTTCAGTGTGTGCAGGGTGCATGGAGATTGACCCTGGCACTATTGTCTTGTGCGGTATATGGATTGGCCCACAAGTATTCTGTTAACGTACGGTTCTATTGATGAGTCTTCATGTCTATTGTTGTATTTGTACCATGTTTTATAACTTGTATAACTCATACGTTTGGCTGTGGGTCATGAGGTACCCAGCAGATGTTTGGAATATGCTCACTTAGGTATAATGTTTCCTGTTATTTTTAATTAGTTAGATTTAAATGTTAGAGTCGGAATATTACTTATATATATTTTTTTTTCTTCATGTTGCTGTTCATTTTTTTTTGTATGTTTTGTTCTTTAGACCTTCTGAGGAAGACTTGCTAGCCTGCCTAGTGTGCAGGCAGGATATGTCATTGTTTCATAGTATTCGTTATTGCCATGTATTGTCACTCAGGGTTGTATTAGGTAGCCTTGTGTTATTCCTTGTATTTTGACATTATATTATCTTTAGTTACTTGTATTTTGACATTATATTATCTTTAGTTACTTGTAATTTTCCTGTTCCATTAGGAATTTTTTTTTTTTTTTTTTTTTTATGTCATGCTTGTTTTAAGGCGATTTTTTGTTTTGGTCTTCCAGCCTTCTGAGGGAGCCTTGCTGGACTGCCTTGCTGCAGTCAGGATTTGTTTTTTTTCATTGATACTTTATTGTCATATTAGGATATCAGAATTGTATCATGTGTGACGGTATCATTGCTGCTTCTTTTGCCAGGATTCTTTTTGTAGTTTTGTGTCTCATTATACATTTATGTTTTGTTCTTACTGCAGTATAACTGTATAATGTACTTTGCATCATGTTAATTTAGTTAGCTTACTTTTCTCATTATGTCACTGGCATTTTTTTTTCTTTTAGGGTTAGTTGTGGTATTTTGGATGAGTTAGGATAAGACAAAATTGGGCTTAATTATCATACACCCGATTTTGTCTTAACTCCGGGGAAAGGGAGCTGTAACACCCATGATCTCCCCCCCCCTTAGAGTTCACACCCAGGGAAGCCTTCTCCAAGAGGTCAGCCCAGATGACCTCCGGTTTATCTTGTATACTGATTAAAAATTCCTGGGTTAGTCTTAGTCAGCATAGTTTCAAGTATGTAATATTTCATGCAAGGAAATTAGACTCCAGATTCTTATGTGTAAACATCCCTGGATCTCCCCCCTTTTGGCCAGGTCAGAGGTCAGTCACACACGTAATTAATAACTCCTCTCTTGAAGAGTGTATGGTGAATGTCAAACAAGCTTATTGAAATATTTCTTGAGTGTTTGTACACTTTTGGTGGGTAGCAACAGCAGATCTCCCCCTCCCCCTGTGGGGGTTGTATATAGAGGTCCTGGAGGGACTTAAAAAAGTCAGAGGGCGGTACACCGGGATCGAGAGCGGGGCTGTGAAGAACATCTCAGCCAGGGAGAGACAGATAGCTTAAGGTAATGTGTGTGATCTCTGAGTTTTTGTTCCATGTCCAAATTTCTTAACTTTTTGCCAGTGTTAGGATAGGATTTATAATTGGTGATTGACATAATTTTGGTCTCAATAAACTTACGTGAAATTTCCCGTCTGTGTCAATTGTTGAATCCTCTTAGCCTTTTGGAGATAGTGGCTGACAACCGTTTTCATAATTAATGACAGTCATAGAAGTACTCTCCAAGTCAAGCAATGTTTCTTGCCTCGTTGCTTGATATAGTTTCAATGGTCAAAGGCAGATGGTGGCAGCGTATTTAATCTTTGTGTTAGCATTTCCTTATTGGCAGTGTACCTTTGGTTCCGGTGTAACCATCATATGTCAGCTCATAACAGTGTTATCAAGTGCAACCGATGAGGAAGTGTTACTCAGGATAGTTTAGTGTTCCATTATAGTGGTACATTTTAGGGTGGTGTTACAATAGAGCGGTGTTACAACTGGTTCTATTCTGCATTTCCTTCCTTATCTTTCGTTCAGTATGTTCTTATTCTACTGAGCAAATTTGTGACCTGGCCTTCAAGTATCTTCCATGTATATATCATTTGATACCTCTCTCGTCTCATTTCCAGAGAGTACATTTTGAGAGCTTTGAGACGGTCTCAATAATTTAGATTTTTATAGTTTCTATGCGTGCCGTATATGTTCTCTGTATTCCTTTCAATTCAGAGATCTTTCCCGCTCTGAAGGGGGAAGTGAGTACCGAGCAATACTCAAGACGGGACAGCACCAGTGATGTAAATAGTATTAGCATTGTTGTGGGATCTCTGGATTTGAACGTTCTCATAATCCTCATAATAATCATTTTCCTGGCCGCCGTTATATTTATTCGGTTATGTTCACTAAATGTCAGGTCGTCAGACATCATAATTCCCAAATCTTTTACATGCTGACTTCCTTCTATGATTGTCTCCTGTACCTTGTGTTCCGTTTAAGTTCCTCGTTTCCACCACACCTCAGTACCTGAAACTTGTCACCGTTAAAAATCATGTTATTTTAACTTGAAATCGAAAACCTTATTAATATCTGCCTGAATTTTTTCATTGTCTTCTACAGAGGAAATTTTCATGCTTATTTTTGGATCATCTGCAAAGGATGACACGAAGCTGTGATAGTATTTTTGTCGATATCCTGTATAAGAATGAGAGATAGCCGCAGTGCAAGGACTGTGCCCTGGGGTACAGAGCTTTAACCTGCACTTGGACTTGATCTTATTTAAATAACAGTTACTCGCTGCATTCTGGTTGACAGAAAGTTGAAAATCCAATGCCTCACTTTACACGTTATTCCTATTAATCTCATTTATGGGCTATCACTCCATGGTCACATTTGTCGAATGCCTTTGCAAAGTCTGTGTATACAACATCTGAATTTTGCTTTCCTTCTAAGGCTTCTGTGATTTTGTCATAGTGGTTGAGTAACTGTGACAGACAGGATCTTCCCGCTCTAAATCCATGTTGTCCTGGGTTGTGTTGTTCGATTCCTATCGAGTTCGAAATTTGATTCCTAATCACCCTTTCAAAAACTTCTATTATATGTGATGTTAGAGTAACTGGTCTATAATTTTTTGCCAAACTTTACTCCCCCCCCCCCTTGTGCAGAGGAGCTATATCTGCAGACTTATTGACTGGTATCTCCCCTGTATCCAGGCTCTTTCTCCATATTACGCAGAGCGCTCGCGCTACTGCTACTTTATGTTTCTTTATAAATATTGAATTCCACGAGTCAGGCCACTAACATGAGAAGTGACAGGATCAACAACCCACTCACCACTACCATCCCTCACTCACCACTACCACCCCTCACTCACCACTACCACCCCTCACTCACCACTACCATCCCTCACTCACCACTACCATCCCTCACTCACCACTACCATCCCTCACTCACCACTACCATCCCTCACTCACCACTACCACCCCTCACTCACCACTACCACCCCTCACTCACCACTACCATCCCTCACTCACCACTACCATCCCTCACTCACCACTACCATCCCTCACTCACCACTACCATCCCTCACTCACCACTACCATCCCTCACTCACCACTACCACCCCTCACTCACCACTACCATCCCTCACTCACCACTACCATCCCTCACTCACCACTACCACCCCTCACTCACCACTTCCATCCCTCACTCACCCCTTCCATCCCTCACTCACCACTACCACCCCTCACTCACCACTACCATCCCTCACTCACCACTACCATCCCTCACTCACCACTACCACCCCTCACTCACCACTACCACCCCTCACTCACCACTACCATCCCTCACTCACCACTACCATCCCTCACTCACCACTACCACCCCTCACTCACCACTACCACCCCTCACTCCTCATTCATCCCAACTTGCTCTTAAACGGTGTTAAAGAAAGCACAAAATGTTCCCTTCGCATTCTTTCTCTATTTCTGGTTTGGCGACCGCATTGTTTCACGTTTGTGCGGTGGGGGTGGGTGGGTGTTGTGTGGGTGTTGTGTGGGTGTTGTCGTGTTGTGTGGGTGTTGTCGTGTTGTGTGGGTGTTGTCGTGTTGTGTGGGTGTTGTGGTGTTGTGTGGGTGTTGTGTGGATGTTGTGTTGTGTGGGTGTTGTCGTGTTGTGTGGGTGTTGTCGTGTTGTGTGGGTGTTGTCGTGTTGTGTGGGTGTTGTCGTGTTGTGTGGGTGTTGTGGTGTTGTGTGGGTGTTGTCGTGTTGTGTGGGTGTTGTCGTGTTGTGTGGGTGTTGTGTGGGTGTTGTCGTGTTGTGTGGGTGTTGTCGTGTTGTGTGGGTGTTGTCGTGTTGTGTGGGTGTTGTCGTGTTGTGTGGGTGTTGTCGTGTTGTGTGGGTGTTGTGGTGTTGTGTGGGTGTTGTCGTGTTGTGTGGGTGTTGTCGTGTTGTGTGGGTGTTGTCGTGTTGTGTGGGTGTTGTCGTGTTGTGTGGGTGTTGTCGTGTTGTGTGGGTGTTGTCGTGTTGTGTGGGTGTTGTCGTGTTGTGTGGGTGTTGTGGTGTTGTGTGGGTGTTGTGGTGTTGTGTGGGTGTTGTCGTGTTGTGTGGGTGTTGTCGTGTTGTGTGGGTGTTGTCGTGTTGTGTGGGTGTTGTCGTGTTGTGTGGGTGTTGTGTGGGTGTTGTGTGGGTGTTGTGGTGTTGTGTGGGTGTTGTGTGGGTGTTGTGTGGGTGTTGTGTGGATGTTGTGTTGTGTGGGTGTTGTGTGGGTGTTGTCGTGTTGTGTGGGTGTTGTGTGGGTGTTGTGTGGGTGTTGTCGTGTTGTGTGGATGTTGTGTGGGTGTTGTGTGGGTGTTGTGGTGTTGTGTGGGTGTTGTGTGGGTGTCGGAAAATCCGACACCATTTAATATATCATACAGACAGATAATAGCTGTGTTGTATAAACAAGTTAACCCATAGAAAACGTAACTTGTAGTGGAATTACCGTCTAAAGAAAACGGGATATCATCACCACATACCATTATAAATTCACCAGCTATTCTGCTGGGAATTATTCTTAAATACATTAGTCTTTGGACTTTACCATCATAAAACATCTCATATAAATTAACTTAATTATCAGTATTAAAGTAGAGTAAATGTGACCCTTCTATCACTTATTGACATCTGGACAATGTAAGCTAGGCGTCAGGGGAAGGAGGGGCAGCCATTGTTATTGTCACCTCCGAGATGCGAGGAGCAAATTTGGCTCCTATTATATCTGGACAATGTCGGCCAGTAGCGTCAGTAGTATGGAGTGTTAGACATTGCCATTGTTTATATTAGACCAGAGGCACACGGGAGCAAATACGGCTCCTGGACGGCTTTTACTTGGACGAAGTGTTATGGAAACCAAAGGTGTACCATTATCACACGCTGTCAACAAATTCAAGTTAAGTGTTCTTTCCGAAACCCATGTATCTTTCATTTATGGCCATTAATGTCATTATATAGGGTGATCCGGTTAGAGCACGACATAGCCTCAAACTAAAGGTAATTAAGCCAGGTCTTTATTGTTCCATGTACAGTGTTTCTGTGATATACCTGTCATATATAGGATTCTGGCTTTACAGCTAGCGCCCTTTTGACAGGTCAAGACGAGGAGGCAAGGCTTTGTGCATCAGTTACCAGGGTGATGGAAGCTACCTCAAAGAGGGAAAATGTGGTGTCTACACCCTAGTTATACCTGGTGGACTAACCTGCTGTACTATAAGATAAGGAACCTCTTCAATGTGTGTAGTTAATACTGTAGTTTGATTGGCTGCATATATATAAATGAATATAAACCCCCCCTAATGTGTAGAGGATCGATTTGTGAGATTATGAGATTATTGCAGAAATACAGTCCACTTATCATTATACAAATTGCTATCGAAGTATACGAATTAACGTAAATATAAATTCATATAATTTAAATATAAATCTCACAGGTCGGTTCCCACAGTGGGTGTTGTGTGGGTGTTGTGTGGGTGTTGTGGTGTTGTGTGGGTGTTGTGGTGTGTGGGTGTTGTCGTGTTGTGTGGGTGTTGTCGTGTTGTGTGGGTGTTGTCGTGTTGTGTGGGTGTTGTGGTGTTGTGTGGGTGTTGTGGTGTTGTGTGGGTGTTGTCGTGTTGTGTGGGTGTTGTCGTGTTGTGTGGGTGTTGTCGTGTTGTGTGGGTGTTGTGTGGGTGTTGTCGTGTTGTGTGGGTGTTGTGTGGGTGTTGTGTGGGTGGGTGGGTGTGGTGTCTGTGGGTGTTGTGTGGGTGGATGTGGTGCCTGTGGGTGTTGTGTGGGTGTTGTGTGGGTGTTGTGTGGGTGGGTGGGTGTAGTGTCTGTGGGTGTTGTGTGGGTGTTGTGTGGGTGGGTGGGTGGGTGGATATGGTGTCTGTGGGTGTTGTGTGAGTGGGTGTGGTGTCTGTGGGTGTTGTGTGGGTGTTGTCGTGTTGTGTGGGTGTTGTGTGGGTGTTGTGTGGGTGGGTGGGTGTGGTGTCTGTGGGTGTTGTGTGGGTGGATGTGGTGCCTGTGGGTGTTGTGTGGGTGTTGTGTGGGTGGGTGGGTGTAGTGTCTGTGGGTGTTGTGTGGGTGGGTGGGTGTAGTGTCTGTGGGTGTTGTGTGGGTGTTGTGTGGGTGTTGTGTGGGTGGGTGGGTGGGTGGATGTGGTGTCTGTGGGTGTTGTGTGGTGTCTGTGGGTGTTGTGTGGGTGTTATGTGGGTATGGTGTTCTTTCTGTGGGTATTTTCAAGTACGGCCTAAAAATGTCGTACTTGAAATGAATTGAGATCCATTCTAAACAATTCTGACTGTTCCCTCAATCCGCCGCAAAAAGCTCCCTACAGTGTGTGGCTCAGTTGTTGTGCCTATAATCTTCAGAAACTGAATGTGTCTCTTAATTCTGATAAAACTGTTCACTATATTTCCCCTTGGAAAGATGTGGAGGTCTCTCTGCATTATACCCCATCAGTGTAAAACAAATGTATAACACTGAAACTATAAGATATATAACATTAGAAGCTATTGTCAGTCATCTTCAAATTCTCAAACCGACTGAATCCTATGCCTTTACTGATGGCTCTGTGCAGTTAGGCACTGGTAGAACAGGTTGTGCATGTGCAGTATATAAAGGGGATGAAATGATCATGTTTAGTACACAGAGATTGAACAACTGGGCAAGCACGACATAGACCGAGCTATTGGGCATTTATCTAGCCACTAATGCCTTAAGGTCAATGGTGGTGGAGTTATTTTCTGTGACACTAAAAGTGCTCTGCAGTCCTTAAATAACCCATCACAATGTATGTCGGAAGTAGCTTGTAATATTAAATGGAATGTAATTTTTGCCAATGATAATAACTCTTGTATAAAATTTGTGTGGATCCCATCCCATGTTGGAGTTGGAAAACATGACTTTGTAGATCAATTGGCCAATGAGGCTTGCAGGAAAGAAAACATTGATTATGACTTTGGACTGTTTAATGCAATTATTAGAAATATACATATTAAAGAAATTAATTCAGGTTTAAAAGAACTAAGAAATGCCCAAAGACCTGAAAGCTGCAGTATTAAAAGTTATGACGTTTTGTAATAACAGGTATTTGTATGGTCAGCACAGTAACCGGACCAGGCAATGTGATGTAGTCATTGCGGTAATTCGCCTTGGCTATAGACACATCTGGCAGGTTAGTGAGGCAAAGCCACTACCAGAATACTCAGATTGTAAACTCTGTGATAAAACTTTAATGCATTCACTAGAACACTATATTGATGAATGTGAAACCGTAAAGGACTTTAGACCTCCTGGCCTCTTGTACCACCAACTGTGTAACTATTTTATTGACTCAGGTGTTCTGGACGACATCCTAACAATTTATCCAAAATTTGCTTGTCCATTTTAAAGAATGAAGAACAATTTGTATTTATATTACTTCTAAGCTGCATCACTTATGAACCCATCCCTGCCCTTGTGTGGCAGTGCACAGTAGAAAGTTGTTTTTACATATCCACACATTAAAACATTGATTGTAACCATGATATATATGTGCTTCAGCCTACAGTTTAGACCTATTGTCTTATGTATGACCCTCTGTCCTGCGTGACAGTGAATACCAGCATTATCCTCACTTTAATAAGACTTTATCAAAATCCCCAGATTAGGCAAAATTGTAATTAATTTTGTCAATAAAGATGTTAATAATAATAATAACTTGAAAATGGAAGCGGCTGGTGAAAGTGACGTTCATGTTCCGTTCTCTGTTTTGGGTCCTCTGGTAGGTTAGGAGAGGACACTAATTAGATCGTTTTCTTGACGTTGAGAAGCCTTAGGACAACGGGCTGGATCAAGCCCATGTGGAGTGAAAAGCTGTGTACCCCCAGGGCACCGTCCTGGCACCACTGTTATTTCTCATTCTTATCTTGGATATAGAGAAAAATACTACCACACCTTTTTTTTGTATCATCCTTTGCTGACGATACAAAAAAAATCCTCTGTAGAAGACACTGAAAAACTGCAGGCAGATATTAATATTAATCTTCGATTGGGCAACTGAAAATAAGATGATGTTTAACGGAGACAAGTTCCAGGTACTTATGTATGGTGGAAACGAGGAACGTAACCGAAACACAGAATACAAGACATAACCAGACCTACTCATGGGAGAAAAGCAACATGTAAAAGATCTGGGGATTATGATGTTCGACGACCTGACATTTAGTGAACATAACCGAGCAAATATAATTATGAGAACGTTCAAATCCAGAGACCCCACAGCAATGCTAATATTATTTAAATCACTGGTGCTGTCCCGTCATGAGTATTGCTCGGTACTCACTTCCCCTTTCAGAGCGGGAGAGATATCTGAATTAGAGGAAATACAGAGAACATATACGGCACACATATACACTATAAAACATCTTGATTATTGGGACCGTCTCAAAACTCAAAATGTACTCTCTGGAAAGAAGACGAGAGAGGTATCAAATAATATATACATGGAAGATACTTGAAGGCCAGGGCCCAAATTTGTACAGTAGAATAACAACATACTGAAGCGAAAGGAAATGAAGAATAGAAGCCGTTTTTTTTATTATTTATTTATATATATATATATATATTATATATTTTTTTTTTTTTTTTTTTTTTTTTTTTTTTTATAAAACCTAGAAGGGGTACCACCTCTGGTGCAAATGTAGGGACCCATAGCCTCGGAGAAGAAAATAAAGAGTACTCAGAGAAGACCTTGTGGATCCTCACTGAACACTTTGATATTTTCTTCTCCTACCACCCCTATTCTTTTGTTAAGTGTGTATATTTATCTAACTTTATTTGAAAATGTCATTACACAAAAAAAGTTACAATATTGATTACATACAGGGTACAAGGCTGCTTGTCACAAGTTGAATAGCTCCTCCAGCTCCTCAGATGGCGGGCAGGAACCATGGATGCAGTGAGCATTTCCTCTCTGGATTGCCACACTAAGGCGCTGAAAAAGAAAACTGGCAGCTCTGGGGTCTCTAGTTGTTTCGATTAGCTTAGACCCCAACTCCTTTAAAAAGCTAGCAGCACTTTTACCCCAGGCTATTTATTTTTTTATTTTTTTTTTATTTTTATCAGAGAACACTGTCTGAACATCAGAAGTCCACAGCTGTTCAACACCCTCCCAGCGAGCATTAAAAATATTGCTGGAACAAAAATAGATGTATTCAACAGACACTTAGATAAGTTCTTGCAAAAAGTGCCGGACCAACCAGGCTGTAGTGGATATGTGGGGGCTGCGGGTCGCTCCAAGCAACTGCCTGGTGTTGTGGTGTTGTGGTGGTGGGTGTGGCTGTGGTGGTGGGTGTGTGGCTGTGTTCTGGTGGTGGGTGTTGTGGTGGTGTGAGGTGGGTGTGGTGTGGGTGTTGTGGGGTGTTGTGGTGTGGGTGTGGTGGTGGGTGTTGTGGTGGGTGGGTGGGGGTGGTGGGTGGTGTGTGGTGGTGGGTGGTGGGTGTTGTGGTGGTGGGTGGGGTGTGTGGTGGTGGGTGGGTGGTGGGTGTTGGTGGGGTGGTGGTGGTGGGTGTTTGTGGTGGTGGTGGGTGAGGTGTGGTGGTGGTGGGTGAGGGTGGTGGTGGTGGGTGGTGGGTGTTGTGGTGGTGGTGTGTTGCTGGTGGGTGTGGGTGGGTGGGGTGTGGTGGGTGTGGTGTGTGGGTGGTGGTGTGTGTGGTGGGGTTGTGGTGGTGGGTGAGGGTGTTGTGGTGGTGGGTGTTGTGGGTGTGGGTGTTGTGGTGGTGGGTGTGGGTGTTGTGTGGTGGGTGGGTGTGTGGTGGTGGGTGTTGTGGTGGGGGGGTGGGTGGCTGGTGTGGTGGTGTGGTGAGGGGTGTTGTGGTGGTGGGTGAGTGGGTGGTGTGGTGGTGGGGTGAGGGTGTTGTGGTGGTGGGTGAGGGGTGTGTGTGGTGGGTGTGTGTGGTGGGGGGTGAGGGGTGTTGTGGTGGTGGGTGTTGTGGTGGTGGTGGGTGGGCTGTGGTGGTGGTGGGTGGGTGTTGTGGTGGTGGTGTGGTGGTGGTGTGTGGTGGTGGTGTTGTGGTGTGGTGGTGTGGGTGTTGTGGTGGTGGGTGGGTGTGGGTGTGGTGGTGGTGGTGGTGGGTGTTGTGGTGGGTGGGGCTGTTGTGGTGGTGGGTGTGTGTGGTGGGTGGGGGTGTTGTGTGGTGGTGGGTGTGTGTGTGGTGGTGTGTGGTGTTGTGGTGGTGGGTGTTGTGGTGTTGTGGTGGTGTGGTGGTGGGTGTGTGGTGTTGTGTGGTGGGTGTTGTGGTGGTGGGTGTTGTGGTGGTGGGTGTTGTGGTGGTGGTGTGTGTGTGGTGTGTGGGCTGTTGTGGTGGTGGGTGTGTGTGGTGGTGGGTGTGTGTGGTGGTGTGGTGGTGTGGTGGTGGGTGGGTGTTGTGGTGGTGGGTGTGTGTTGTGGTGGTGGGTGGTGTGGTGGTGGGTGTGTGTGGTGGTGGGTGTGTGTGGTGGTGTGTGTGGGTGGTGGTGGGTGGGCTGTGGGTGTGTGGTGGTGTGTGTGTGGTGGTGTGTGTTGTGGTGGTGGGTGGGGTGTGGTGTGGTGGTGGTGGGGGTGTTGTGGTGGTGGGTGGGTGGTGTGGTGGTGGGTGTTGTGGTGGTGGGTGTGGTGTTGTGGTGGTGGGTGTGTGTTGTGGTGGGTGGTGGGTGTGTGGTGGTGGGTGTGGTGGTGGTGGTGGTGGTGGTGGTGTTGTGGTGGTGGTGGGCTGTGTGGTGGTGTGGTGTGGTGGTGGCTGTGTGTGGTGGTGGGTGGGGCTGTGTGGTGGTGGGTGGGCTGGTGGTGGGTGTGGGTGTTGTGGTGGTGGTGGGTGTGGTGTGTTGTGGTGGTGTGGTGTGGGTGGTGTGGTGGTGGGTGGGTGTGTGGTGGTGGGTGTTGTGGTGGTGGGGGTGGTGTGGTGGGTGGTGTTGTGGTGGTGGGTGTGTGTGTGGTGGTGGTGGTGTGGTGTGGTGGGGGTGTGGTGGTGGTGTGGTGTGTGTGTGTGTGGTGTGGGTGTGTGTGGGTGTGTGGTGGTGGGTGTGTGTGTTGTGTGGTGGTGGGTGTGGGTGTTGTGGTGGTGGGTGGGTGTGGTGGTGGTGGGTGTGGTGTGTGGTGGTGGGTGTGGGTGTGGTGTGGTGGTGGGTGTGTGGTGGTGGTGTGTGGGTGTTGTGGTGGTGTGGTGTGTGTGTGGTGGTGGGTGGTGTTGTGGTGGTGGGGGGGTGTGTGTGGTGGTGGTGTGTTGTGGTGGTGGTGGGTGTGTGTGGTGGTGGGTGGGTGTTGTGTGGTGGTGGTGTGTGTGTGGTGGTGGTGGGTGTGGGTGTTGTGGTGGTGGGTGTTGTGTGTGGGTGTGTGGTGGTGGGTGGTGGTGGGGTGGTGGTGTGGTGTTGTGGTGGTGGGTGGTGTGGGTGTGTGTGGTGGTGGGTGTGGTGGTGGTGGGTGTTGTGGTGGTGTGTGGTGTGTGTGTGTGTGGTGGGTGTGGTGGTGGGGGTGTGTGGTGGGGGGGGTGTGTGGGGTGGGTGGTGGTGGGGCTGTGGGTGTTGTGGTGGGGGGTGTGTGTGTGTGTGTGGTGGTGGTGGTGGGTGTGTGTGTGTGGGTGTTGTGGTGGTGGTGTGTGGTGTGTGTGTGTTGTGGTGGTGGGGGTGTGTGTGTTGTGGTGTGGTGGTGGTGGGGTGTGGTGGGTGTGTGTGTGGTGGTGGGTGTGTGTGGGTGTGGTGTTGTGGTGTGGTGGTGTGGGTGTTGTGGTGTGTGGTGGGTGTGGTGTGTGGTGGTGGTGGTGGTGGGTGTGGGTGGTGTGGTGGTGGGTGGGTGTGTGGTGGTGTGGTGGTGGTGTGGTGGTGGTGGGTGGGTGTGTGGGTGGTGGTGGTGTGGTGGTGGTGGGTGTGGGTGTGTGGTGGTGGTGGTGGGTGTGTGGGTGTGTGGTGGTGGGTGTGTGTGTGGTGGTGGTGGGTGTGTGTGTGTTGTGGTGGTGTTGGTGGGTGTGTGTGTGTGGTGGTGGGGTGGGGGGGTGTTGTGTGTTGTGGTGGGTGGTGGTGTGGGTGTGTGTGGTGGTGGTGGTGTGGGGGTGTTGGGTGTGGGTGTTGTGGTGGTGGTGGGTGTGTGGTGGTGTGGTGGTGGGTGGTGGTGGGTGTGGTGGTGTGGTGGGTGGGTGTGTGTGTTGTGGTGGTGGTGGGTGTGTGTGTTGTGGTGGTGGGGGTGTGTGTGTGTGGTGGTGGTGGGTGTGTGTGTGGGTGGTGGTGGTGGGTGTGGGTGTTGTGGTGGGTGGGTGGTGGTGGGTGTGGGTGTTGTGTGGTGGGGGCTGGGGGTGTGTGGTGGTGTGGGTGTTGTGGTGGTGGGTGTGGTGGTGGGTGGTGTGGGGCTGTGTGTGTGTGTGTGGTGGTGTGTTGTGGTGGTGGTGGTGGTGGGTGTTGTGGTGGTGGGTGTTGTGGTGGGTGTGTGGGTGGTGTGTGTGTGGGGTGGTGTGGTGTGTGTGGTGGGTGTGGGGGGTGTGTGTGGTGGTGGGGGTGTGTGGTGGGTTTGTGTGGTCTATGGGTGCTGTGTGGATGGTGTGTGGTCTATGGGTGTTGTGTGGTCTATGGGTGCTGTGTGGATGGTGTGTGTGGATGGGTGTTGTGTGTGGTGTGTGGTCTATGGGTGTTGTGTGGGTGGGTGTTGTCTATGGGTGGTGTGGGTGTTGTGTGGTCTATGGGTGTTGTGTGGATGGTGTGTGGTCTACGGGTGCTGTGTGGGTGTTGTGTGGTCTATGGGTGCTGTGTGGGTGTTGTGTGGTCTATGGGTGTTGTGTGGATGGTGTGTGGTCTACGGGTGCTGTGTGGGTGTTGTGTGGGTGTTGTGTGGTCTACGGGTGCTGTGTGGGTGTTGTGTGGTCTATGGGTGCTGTGTGGGTGTTGTGTGGTCTATGGGTGCTGTGTGGGTGTTGTGTGGGTGTTGTGTGGTCTATGGGTGCTGTGTGGGTGTTGTGTGGTCTATGGGTGCTGTGTGGGTGTTGTGTGGTCTATGGGTGTTGTGTGGTCTATGGGTGTGTTGTGGTGTGGGTGTTGTGTGGTCTATGGGTGCTGTGTGGATGGTGTGTGGTCTATGGGTGTTGTGTGGTCTATGGGTGCTGTGTGGGTGTTGTGTGGTCTATGGGTGTTGTGTGGATGGTGTGTGGTCTATGGGTGCTGTGTGGGTGTTGTGTGGGTGCTGTGTGGGTGTTGTGTGGGTGTTGTGTGGTCTATGGGTGTTGTGTGGATGGTGTGTGGTCTATGGGTGCTGTGTGGGTGTTGTGTGGTCTATGGGTGCTGTGTGGGTGTTGTGTGGTCTATGGGTGTTGTGTGGGTGTTGTGTGGTCTATGGGTGTTGTGTGGGTGTTGTGTGGTCTATGGGTGTTGTGTGGATGGTGTGTGGTCTATGGGTGCTGTGTGGGTGCTGTGTGGGTGTTGTGTGGTCTATGGGTGTTGTGTGGGTGTTGTGTGGTCTGTGGGTGTTGTGTGGTCTATGGGTGCTGTGTGGGTGTTGTGTGGTCTATGGGTGCTGTGTGGGTGTTGTGTGGTCTATGTTGTGCTGGGTGTGTGTGTGTTGTTGTGGGTGTTGTGTATGGGTGTTGTGTGGTCTATGGGTGTTGTGTGGTGGGTGTGTGTGGGTGTTGTGTGTCTATGGGTGTTGTGTGGTCTATGGGTGCTGTGTGGGTGTTGTGTGGGTGTTGTGTGGTCTATGGGTGCTGTGTGGTCTATGGGTGTTGTGTGGGTGTTGTGTGGTCGATGGGTGCTGTGTGGTCTATGGGTGTTGTGTGGGTGTTGTGTGGTCTATGGGTGTTGTGTGGTCTATGGGTGCTGTGGGGGTGTTGTGTGGTCTATGGGTGTTGTGTGTGGGGTGTTGTGTGGTGCTGTGTGGATGTTGTGTGGTCTATGGGTGTTGTGTGGATGGTGTGTGGTCTATGGGTGCTGTGTGGGTGTTGTGTGGTCTATGGGTGTTGTGTGGGTGTTGTGTGGATGGTGTGTGGTCTATGGGTGTTGTGTGGATGTTGTGTGGGTGTTGTGTGGTCTATGGGTGTTGTGTGGGTGTTGTGTGGTCTATGGGTGTTGTGTGGATGGTGTGTGGTCTATGGGTGTTGTGTGGGTGCTGTGTGGGTGTTGTGTGGTCTATGGGTGCTGTGTGGGTGTTGTGTGGTCTATGGGTGCTGTGTGGGTGTTGTGTGGGTGCTGTGTGGGTGTTGTGTGGGTGTTGTGTGGTCTATGGGTGCTGTGTGGGTGTTGTGTGGGTGTTGTGTGGGTGTTGTGTGGATGGTGTGTGGTCTATGGGTGTTGTGTGGGTGCTGTGTGGGTGTTGTGTGGTCTATGGGTGCTGTGTGGGTGTTGTGTGGGTGTTGTGTGGGTGTTGTGTGGTCTATGGGTGCTGTGTGGGTGTTGTGTGGGTGTTGTGTGGTGGTGCTGTGTGGTCTATGGGTGTTGTGTGGGTGTTGTGTGGTCTATGGGTGCTGTGTGGTCTATGGGTGTTGTGTGGGTGTTGTGTGGTCTATGGGTGTTGTGTGGTCTATGGGTGCTGTGTGGGTGTTGTGTGGTCTATGGGTGTTGTGTGGTCTATGGGTGTTGTGTGGGTGCTGTGTGGATGTTGTGTGGTCTATGGGTGTTGTGTGGATGGTGTGTGGTCTATGGGTGCTGTGTGGGTGTTGTGTGGTCTATGGGTGTTGTGTGGGTGTTGTGTGGATGGTGTGTGGTCTATGGGTGTTGTGTGGATGTTGTGTGGGTGTTGTGTGGTCTATGGGTGTTGTGTGGATGTTGTGTGGGTGTTGTGTGGTCTATGGGTGTTGTGTGGATGGTGTGTGGTCTATGGGTGTTGTGTGGGTGCTGTGTAGGTGTTGTGTGGTCTATGGGTGCTGTGTGGGTGTTGTGTGGTCTATGGGTGCTGTGTGGGTGTTGTGTGGGTGCTGTGTGGGTGTTGTGTGGGTGTTGTGTGGTCTGTGGGTGTGTGGGTGTTGTGTGGGTGTTGTGTGGGTGTTGTGTGGATGGTGTGTGGTCTATGGGTGTTGTGTGGGTGCTGTGTGGGTGTTGTGTGGTCTATGGGTGCTGTGTGGGTGTTGTGTGGGTGTTGTGTGGATGATGTGTGGTCTATGGGTGTTGTGTGGGTGCTGTGTGGGTGTTGTGTGGTCTATGGGTGCTGTGTGGGTGTTGTGTGGGTGCTGTGTGGGTGTTGTGTGGGTGTTGTGTGGTCTATGGGTGCTGTGTGGGTGTTGTGTGGGTGTTGTGTGGGTGTTGTGTGGATGGTGTGTGGTCTATGGGTGTTGTGTGGGTGTTGTGTGGGTGTTGTGTGGTCTATGGGTGTTGTGTGGGTGTTGTGTGGTCTATGGGTGTTGTGTGGGTGGGTGTGGTGTGGGTGTTGTGTGGGTGTTGTGTGGTCTGTGGGTGTTGTGTGGGTGTTGTGTGGTGTATGGGTGTTGTGTGGTGGTGGGTGGTGTGTGGGTGTTGTGTGGGTGCTGTGTGGGTGTTGTGTGGTCTATGGGTGCTGTGTGGGTGTTGTGTGGGTGTTGTGTGGGTGTTGTGTGGGTGTTGTGTGGGTGGTGGGTGTTGTGTGGGTGTTGTGTGGGTGTTGTGTGGTCTATGGGTGCTGTGTGGGTGTTGTGGTGGATGTTGTGTGGGTGTGTGTGGGTGTTGTGTGGGTGTTGTGTGGGGTGTTTGTGTGGGTGTTGTGTGGTGGGTGTTGTGTGGGTGTTGGTGTGGATGTGTGGTCTATGGGTGTTGTGTGGGTGTTGTGTGGTGGGGTGTGGTCTGTGGGTGTTGTGTGGGTGTTGTGTGGGTGTTGTGGGGTGTGTGGGTGTTGTGTGGGTGTTGTGTGGTCTATGGGTGTTGTGTGGGTGTTGTGTGGTGTTGTGGGTGTTGTGTGGGGTGTTGTGTGGTCTATGGGTGCTGTGTGGGTGTTGTGTGGGTGTTGTGTGGTCTATGGGTGCTGTGTGGGTGTTGTGTGGATGGTGTGTGGTCTATGGGTGTTGTGTGGGTGTTGTGTGGTCTATGGGTGCTGTGTGGGTGTTGTGTGGTCTATGGGTGTTGTGTGGTCTATGGGTGCTGTGTGGGTGTTGTGTGGGTGTTGTGTGGTCTATGGGTGTTGTGTGGGTGATGTGTGGGTGTTGTGTGGGTGTTGTGTGGGTGTTGTGTGGGTGTTGTGTGGTCTATGGGTGTTGTGTGGGTGTTGTGTGGTCTATGGGTGATGTGTGGGTGCTGTGTGGGTGTTGTGTGGGTGTTGTGTGGTCTTTGGGTGTTGTGTGGGTGTTGTGTGGATGGTGTGTGGTCTATGGGTGTTGTGTGGGTGTTGTGTGGGTGTTGTGTGGGTGTTGTGTGGGTGTTGTGTGGGTGCTGTGTGGGGTGTTGTGTGGGTGTTTGTGTGGTCTGTGGGTGTTGTGTGGGTGTTGTGTGGGTGTTGTGTGGGTGTTGTGTGGATGGTGTGTGGTTTATGGGTGTTGTGTGGGTGTTGTGTGGGTGTTGTGTGGTCTATGGGTGTTGTGTGGGTGTTGTGTGGTCTATGGGTGTTGTGTGGGTGTTGTGTGGTCTATGGGTGTTGTGTGGGTGTTGTGTGGTCTATGGGTGTTGTGTGGGTGCTGTGTGGGTGTTGTGTGGTCTATGGGTGTTGTGTGGATGGTGTGTGGTCTATGGGTGTTGTGTGGGTGCTGTGTGGGTGTTGTGTGGTCTATGGGTGCTGTGTGGGTGTTGTGTGGGTGTTGGTGTTGTGTGGTGTGGTGTGTGGGTGCTGTGTGGGTGTTGTGTGGGTGTTGTGTGGGTGTTGTGTGGTCTTTGGGTGCTGTGTGGGTGTTGTGTGGGTGTTGTGTGGGTGCTGTGTGGGTGTTGTGTGGTCTATGGGTGCTGTGTGGGTGTTGTGTGGGTGTTGTGTGGTCTATGGGTGTTGTGTGGGTGTTGTGTGGATGGTGTGTGGGTATGTGTTGTGTGGGTGTTGTGTGGGTGTGTGGTCTATGGGTGCTGTGTGGGTGTTGTGTGGGTGTTGTGTGGGTGTTGTGTGGGTGTTGTGTGGGTGTTTGTGTGGGTGTATGGGTGCTGTGTGGGTGTTGTGTGGATGGTGTGTGGTCTATGGGTGTTGTGTGGTGGGTGTTGTGTGGTCTATGGGTGTTGTGTGGGTGTTGTGTGGATGGTGTGTGGTCTATGGGTGTTGTGTGGATGTTGTGTGGGTGTTGTGTGGTCTATGGGTGTTGTGTGGATGTTGTGTGGGTGTTGTGTGGTCTATGGGTGTTTTGTGGATGGTGTGTGGTCTATGGGTGTTGTGTGGGTGCTGTGTGGGTGTTGTGTGGTCTATGGGTGCTGTGTGGGTGTTGTGTGGTCTATGGGTGCTGTGTGGGTGTTGTGTGGGTGCTGTGTGGGTGTTGTGTGGGTGTTGTGTGGTCTATGGGTGCTGTGTGGGTGTTGTGTGGGTGTTGTGTGGGTGTTGTGTGGATGGTGTGTGGTCTATGGGTGTTGTGTGGGTGCTGTGTGGGTGTGTGTGTGGTCTATGGGTTGTGTGTGGGTGTTGTGTGGGTGTTGTGTGGTGTGGTGTGTGGTCTATGGGTGTTGTGTGGGTGCTGTGTGGGTGTTGTGTGGTCTATGGGTGCTGTGTGGGTGTTGTGTGGGTGATGTGTGGGTGTTGTGTGGGTGTTGTGTGGTGTATGTGTGGATGTGTGGGTGTTGTGTGGGTGTTGTGTGGGGTGTTGTGTGGGTGTGTGTGGTCTATGGGTGTTGTGTGGGTGTTGTGTGGTCTATGGGTGTTGTGTGGGTGTTGTGTGGTCTATGGGTGTTGTGTGGGTGTTGTGTGGTCTATGGGTGTTGTGTGGGTGTTGTGTGGGTGTTGTGTGGTCTATGGGTGTTGTGTGGATGGTGTGTGGTCTATGGGTGTTGTGTGGGTGCTGTGTGGGTGTTGTGTGGTCTATGGGTGCTGTGTGGGTGTTGTGTGGGTGTTGTGTGGATGGTGTGTGGTCTATGGGTGCTGTGTGGGTGTTGTGTGGGTGTTGTGTGGGTGTTGTGTGGTCTATGGGTGCTGTGTGGGTGTTGTGTGGGTGTTGTGTGGGTGCTGTGTGGGTGTTGTGTGGTCTATGGGTGCTGTGTGGGTGTTGTGTGGGTGTTGTGTGGTCTATGGGTTGTTGTGTGTGGTGTTGTGTGGATGGTGTGTGGTCTATGGGTGGGTGTGGGTGTTGTGTGGTCTATGGGTGCTGTGTGGGTGTTGTGTGGGTGTTGTGTGGTCTATGGGTGCTGTGTGGGTGTTGTGTGGATGGTGTGGTGGGTGTTGTGTGGGTGTTGTGTGGTTGGTGTGTGGTCTATGGGTGTTGTGTGGGTGTTGTGTGGTCTATGGGTGCTGTGTGGGTGTTGTGTGGGTGTGTTTGTGTGGGTGTTGTGTGGGTGTTGTGTGGTCTATGGGTGCTGTGTGGGTGTTGTGTGGGTGTTGTGTGGTCTATGGGTGCTGTGTGGGTGTTGTGTGGATGGTGTGTGGTCTATGGGTGTTGTGTGGTGTTGTGTGGTCTATGGGTGCTGTGTGGGTGTTGTGTGGTCTATGGGTGTTGTGTGGTCTATGGGTGCTGTGTGGGTGTTGTGTGGGTGTTGTGTGGTCTATGGGTGTTGTGTGGGTGATGTGTGGGTGTTGTGTGGGTGTTGTGTGGGTGTTGTGTGGGTGTTGTGTGGTCTATGGGTGTTGTGTGGGTGTTGTGTGGGTGTTGTGTGGTCTATGGGTGATGTGTGGGTGCTGTGTGGGTGTTGTGTGGGTGTTGTGTGGTCTTTGGGTGCTGTGTGGGTGTTGTGTGGGTGTTGTGTGGATGGTGTGTGGTCTATGGGTGTTGTGTGGGTGCTGTGTGGGTGTTGTGTGGGTCTGTGGGTGCTGTGTGGGTGTTGTGTGGGTGTGTGTGGGTGTTGTGTGGGTGTTGTGTGGTCTATGGGTGTTGTGTGGGTGTTGTGTGGGTGTTGTGTGTGGGTGTGTGTGTGTTGTGTGGGTGTTGTGGATGGGGTGTGGTCTATGGGTGTTGTGTGGGTGTTGTGTGGGTGTTGTGTGGGTCTATGGGTGTGTGGGTGTTGTGGTGGGTGTTGTGTGGTCTATGGGTGTTGTGTGGGTGTTGTGTGGGTGGGTGTTGTGTGGGTGTTGTGTGGGTGTTGTGTGGGTGTTGTGGGGGGTGTTTTGTGGGTGTTTGTGTGGGTGTTGTGTGTGTGTTGTGTGGGTGTGGTGGTGGGTGTTGTGTGGGTGTTGTGTTTGGGTGTTGTTGTGGGGTGTTGTGAGTGGGTGTTTGTGCTGGTGTTTGTGTGGGTGTTTGTGTGGGTGTTGTGTGTTTGGGGGTGTTGTGGGTGGGGGTTGTGTGGGTGTTTGGTGTGGGTGTTTGTGATGGGTGTTGTGTGTGTGGTGTTGCTGGGTGTTGTGTGGGTGTTGTGGGTGTTGTGTGGGTGTGGGTGTGGGCTATGGGTGTTGTGGGTGTTGTGTGGGTGTTTGTGTGGGTGTATGTGCTGGGTGTTTGTGTGGGTGTTTGTGTGGGTGTTGTGGTGGGTGGGTGTTGTGTGGGTGCTGTGTGGGTGTTGTGTGGTCTATGGGTGTTTGTGGATGGTGTGTGGTCTATGGGTGTTGTGTGGGTGCTGTGTGGGTGTTGTGTGGTCTATGGGTGCTGTGTGGGTGTTGTGTGGGTGTTGTGTGGATGGTGTGTGGTCTATGGGGTGCTGTGTGGGTGTTGTGTGGGTGTTGTGTGGGTGTTGTGTGGTCTATGGGTGCTGTGTGGGTGTTGTGTGGGTGTTGTGTGGGTGCTGTGTGGGTGTTGTGTGGTCTATGGGTGTTGTGTGGGTGTTGTGTGGGTGTTGTGTGGTCTATGGGTGTTGTGTGGGTGTTGTGTGGATGGTGTGTGGTCTATGGGTGTTGTGTGGGTGTTGTGTGGTCTATGGGTGCTGTGTGGGTGTTGTGTGGGTGTTGTGTGGTCTATGGGTGCTGTGTGGGTGTTGTGTGGTGGTGTGTGTGGTCTATGGGTGTTGTGTGGGTGTTGTGTGGGTGTTGTGTGGTCTATGGGTGTTGTGTGGGTGTTGTGTGGTCTATGGGTGTTGTGTGGGTGTTGTGTGGTCTATGGGTGCTGTGTGGGTGTTGTGTGGGTGTTGTGTGGGTGCTGTGTGGGTGTTGTGTGGTCTATGGGTGCTGTGTGGGTGTTGTGTGGGTGTTGTGTGGTCTATGGGTGCTGTGTGGGTGTTGTGTGGATGGTGTGTGGTCTATGGGTGTTGTGTGGGTGTTGTGTGGTCTATGGGTGCTGTGTGGGTGTTGTGTGGTCTATGGGTGTTGTGTGGTCTATGGGTGCTGTGTGGGTGTTGTGTGGGTGATGTGTGGTGTTGTGTGGGTGTTGTGTGGGTGTTGTGTGGGTGTTGTGTGGGTGTATGGGTGTTTGTGTGGGTGTTGTGTGGGTGTTGTGTGGTCTATGGGTGATGTGTGGGTGCTGTGTGGGTGTTGTGTGGGTGTTGTGTGGTCTTTGGGTGCTGTGTGGGTGTTGTGTGGGTGTTGTGTGGTCTATGGGTGTTGTGTGGTCTATGGGTGCTGTGTGGGTGTTGTGTGGGTGTTGTGTGGGTGTTGTGTGGATGGTGTGTGGTCTATGGGTGTTGTGTGGGTGTTGTGTGGATGGTGTGTGGTCTATGGGTGTTGTGCTGGGTGTTTGTGCTGGGTGTTGTGTGGGTGTTGTGTGGTCTATGGGTGTTGTGTGGGTGTTGTGTGGGTGTTGTGTGGGTGTTGTGGGTCTATGGGTGTTGTGTGGGTGTTGTGTGGGTAGGCTGCCGATATTATGCAGGAGGTGGGAGTAAATATGAGCTCTCAGGGAGAACATATGGAATATGCAAATATAACTACCCAAAAAAATGCAGAAATCCCAGAAATACAGGAATATGTCGCCCTGTTAACTGCAAATACTTCCACCCAAAACTGTTTAAACTTTCGCTAACCAAAAAGGAGTGTTTTACCAATCAACGCCCAGATTTTCATGTCAAAGGAACAGAGCGAATAAATTCAAAAGACCGCCATTGTAAACACAGCAACACCCATACATATCAGGGCGATTTTATAGTAAGAGAAAAAGAAAAAGAATGGCAATAAATGTCCAAGTGTACCGTCAACTCGGCCAGATGGTAAACAGGACACAGATAATGAGGCGGACTTACCAGCACCACAGATACTAACATTAAATAACCTACCCAACACTTCCACAAGTACCACAACACCTTTCATATTTGCCAACATACAAGGTATCAAAAGACGCAAGACAAAGTCCACTGGCCTCTTAGACGAGGGAAATGCAATGTTCGCAGCTTTAACTGAACCTCACTCTAAGGACTATTATGACAGTTAAATATGACAACCGGTGTCCAATCTTTTCAGATGTGACAGTAAATATAGGCTACAGGGTGGCCTTGAGGTTACCTTGTGGTGATTTCGGGGCTTAGCGTCCCCGCGGCCCGGTCGTTGACCAGACCTCCTCGTTGCTGGACTGATTAACCAGGCTGTTGGACGCGGATGCTCGCAGCCTGACGTATGAGTCACAGCCTGCTTGATCAGGTATCCTTTGGAGGTGCTTATCCAGTTCTCTCTTGAACACTGTGAGGAGATTGCCAGTTATGCCCCTTATGTGTAGTGGAAGCGTGTTGAACAGTCTCGGGCCTCTGATGTTGATAGAGTTCTCTCTCAGAGTACCTGTTGCACCTCTGCTTTTCAACGGGGGTATTCTGCACATCCTGCCATGTCTTCTGGTCTCATGTGATGTTATTTCTGTGTGCAGCTTTGGGACCAGCCCCTCTAATATTTTCCACGTGTAAATTATTATGTATCTCTCCCGCCTGCGCTCAAGGGAGTACAGATTTAGGCTCTTAGAGTCGGTCCCAATAGTTAGATGTTTTACTGAGTGGATTCTAGCAGTAAAGGATCTCTACACGCT